>JANHQD010001147.1:0-135568 GCA_024721195.1 Marasmius sp. AFHP31
TTCTAGGCGCTGTAGACTGGATTGTGGGACCATTGCGAGGGTTACCGCTGACGACAGGTGCGGTGTACAGGGAGCGTTGCTGACGGCCGTAGACGATGACTGGCAGTCGTTTCTGCGGGAAACGCTTTGCGCTCATCGTCGTCGACGTCGTGGTCGATGAGCAAGATGTATTTGCGGAGCTTGACCTGGAGTCTGGGCTTGCGGGATGATTTTTTCCAAGGAACAGATTACTCCGGGTCGGGTTGGCTCGGATTGTATTATTACATCACACCCTGCGCCGGTTTGCGGCATTAGAGCGGCCGAATCACCGGTGCGCTCTCCGAGCCTCCCAATCGCAATCCTGCAATTTCGCCAGCCAAAGTTGTCAAAGCTGTAACCTCCGTTCAATCACTATTAGACATATTTACTCCAGCTCAGGACCTCTACTCGGACCTAGTGCACTAACTTGAATCAGAATCTCTTGGAAATGCTACAATGCAGAAATGATTCTAGCACTCATTAAGTTGCCAGGCACCCTCACAAGAGGATTTCAAAAGGGTGCTACTCCGACTCGCTCGTTCATTATACTTACTACATAGCGGATGCGTGGGCATGCTGTATATAGCTCTGTACAAGGCCACTAGCGGGCTGCTTGCGACAGGCTGGGTTCCCAGGCCGCTTTGCTCAAAGCTTGAAACCATACAGTACAACGCCTTTTGGGCGCCTTTGACCTCTTGGGCCGACTTTGAACATCGATATATGAGCGTTACTCAACGCGTTTGGGTAATCTGAGGCGTGCTGAAGGTAACAGACGTAGCGGCTAGCGACATAAGAGAGCCGGGTGTGTTCGTCGAAGCTTGGGAGGGGAAGGAAGAATGTTTTGTGCCTCACTGAATTTCAGTATAATATGCACAGTTGGAGCGCCCGGGGACGAAGTCCCTATTTCTGAATTCCATTGCATGTCGCTCAATGAAAGATAAAAGCAATCGGTCGAGTTAACTGGCCCCTGAAGCGCCGTTATATACTATATTTCGAATCCAAGAGCGACAGAGAAATGACAACGTGAAAGAGAGAAACATCCATAAGAATGGAGGAACCAGCAAACCACGATAGGTATATGGTAACGCAAGAATCCTTGTAGTAGGCGAGGGAAACAACGGTACAGAAAGAACGAAAAGAACGAGTACGGGAGTAAGGACCGCAAGGGGAATCGCATGATTGGAGGAGCGTCCTTCGGGTATACAAGCAGGAAGATCGCGGGTTTGTGAGAAAAGGATCAAGGGATTTACCGCCTGGCAGATCCTCGTCCGTAACCGACTTGAAGGTTATCGAGCTCGGCCTCGAGCTGTTTGATCGCGCTGTGGGCCATCTCCAAGTCCTTGTTGAGACGGTCTCGCTCAGCGATGAGCTAGAGGGACAGCCATCAGCTACAACATTCGGGATGCTTTGCATCAAACTTACATGTTGCTCCCATTGTCTGAAGCGAGCTTCCTCGGCCTTGACTTGCTCAGTGAACCTCTTCCTCAATTGCTCCTCCTCTTCCTTGAACTTAGGATTATCGAGCTTCTTGACCTGCAGATTGAATGTATAGAATTAGCCACAATGGGATCGAATATGGGTAAGTTGTACAGACCTTGGGCTCGTTGAACTTCCTGGTCTCCATCTGCTGTTGCCTGTAGCTCTCATAATGTTTCTCTTCAGTTGTCGAGATCAGATCCAACATGTGAGTACGGATGAGTAATGAGCGAAGCCTCTTGAAGTCGCAGTGCTGTTCATTTTCGACCTCGGCAACACCCCACAAGTATTCTCTGCCCTTGACAACCCTTCCGTCAGGGGTCTTCACATCTTCCGTTGAACCAATGATACTGAATGGGATCGCTTCAGCAAGAGTGGAGGCGTGTTCTGCTCCCTCAGGGTCATCGGCTTCAACAGGGGGCATGTAGATGCGAATGCCTTGCGCTTGAATGACTTCTCGAATCTGTACCGAAAAGAAGAGACGTGAGTTCCGGACGTGACAGAGAGCATTATGAAAACGTACGCGCTGCTTGAACGCATGCAAGTCATTCTGTGTCAAGGTGTCGGCCTTTGCAACGACGGGAATAAGGTTGACACGAGTTCCCAATCGCTTCATGATCTCGATATCGAGAGGCTTCAAGCTATACACAAAGTAAGTCTCAACACAAAAACTGAATATCAATTCAAAAGACATACGTGTGGCCGGTGGGACGGATGAAGTAGAGACAGGCGTGCACCCTAAGGTCGGTTTTCTCTTCCCTTTGAGGTTGCTGCTCCATGCGCATGTACGCTTCATGTTGGTCGTCAATGAATTCGACGATAGGCGTCCAGGATTCCCTAGGCAACGAATAGTTTAGTCGGCAGTCCGGGAACGAAGGATTAGAGGTCTTCACCTGTTGTTGACGTAGTCTCCGAATCCAGGCGTATCAATAACGGTGAGCTTGACCTTGAAGGCCTTTTCCTCAAGCTCGGCCTGCAATTGAGGAATTATGGTGTCAACAACAGAACTAAGCTCAAGATACGTGGACGAACGAACCTTGATGATATCAACCTCAGTCAATTTGTCCAGCTGCTTCGCATGTCTCTTCGTGTAGTTCTTGGCCGGGGAGAGCTCCGTCGAGAAAAGGGTATTGATGAGAGTGGTTTTCCCAAGACCAGACTCGCCTGGAACGGTATGTCAGTCAAACTGGACTAAAACTGGACTCGCAGGCAGCGTATAAGGCGCCAAATAATGGCAGGAAGCTCCTCGCTGCATACGAATCAATTGGACGGAAATGAAACTCACCAACAACCATCAGCGTGAAATGAGCACCACGTTTCGCCACGATTTTATGCCTCTACAAGTGCAGAACGCAAACTGTTAGTCCTTGTTCAAACAAAAATAAAAATTCCAAAAGAAAATGGCGCCCTGTCCGCGATTCGGTGCCTTCAAGCATTGACAACCGGAGGAACAGACGAAAATATGGTGCCATTTGGAAATCCACGAATTTTGGGCTCACCTGGTTGGGCAGGTTGGCAATACCAATAGTGTCGGCCATTTTTCTCCCAGGTGACAGATGCAAGGACGGGTCGAAAGAGTGAGGAAAGGAAGGGAAAGAAAAAGGGTTTGGACGGCGGAAGCGAGCAAATTGGCAAGCCCAGCTGTTTCCTTCCCAGTTTGCGTTTGTTGACACAGGAAGGAGGTTATTGCCACGTGATCCCGAACTAACTTTACCACGTTGAACTAACCCCTCGCTCTGTCGCCGGAATCTGAGTTTAAGACGCGAAAAACGTCCAAAACCTCCTCGCTGCTCAAGATATTCACGATGAGGCTGGTGACAGTGGCATTACGTGGTAGTTAGTATGCGAGGAACCGCGTGTAAGCAAAGCTCCAGGTCTTAACCCTTCCAAGACTGCCACATTTCGGAGTAACAGTGGAACTCGAGCGCCGTTTCGGAAGTGCTGTGTCTGGGCGGATATGGTTTCGAGGTTAAGTTCTATGTGTATGAGATCGCTAGCGATTTGAAAGAAATGTAACGAAGTCCAGGGAGCCGATATACCACATAATTAACGGCCGCAGTGACTGATAGGCTTTACCTGCTCACGGAAACTCAAAATTACCTCCTCGACCCGGGTGTCTCTTACATGTGGTACGAATTGTCCCGACTCAAAAACCACACCTTGGTCAATTTCTTGCTGGAATCTTACCCTGCTGCACACTCAAACGCAACAGTCCGCTCCTCGATCGTGTCAAGAAGACAGGCTCGAGAATGTTAAGTGTACTGTTTGTTATTACCATCTCATTTGGATATAGATCCTTCTCATTGGAGTGTCCCAAGCTGGAGCAAGCTAACAAGCATGCAAATTCGATGAGTTCCATATTCCTTGAGGGCATTATCATCAATATATCTGTCCTCGGCGCCCTCCATACCCCATCCACAACGATGATATCTGGCAACTCCCGTGAGCCAACCCTATCAACTTCAAAACAAAAGGCTTACCTACATGCAATATTATGAAGTGGATGTCCCCAATTATCATCCATATCGTCCTCTGGGAAACAATTCCGAGCAAGGATACAGGATGCCTAGGCCCCCCCTATGACCTCAATTTCCGTGCCGCTGTCCAACGTGATATGAATTCGTATTCAGGAGAAGAGCCGTAGAGACTTACTTCGCATCTTCCATAATGCCATAAAGGATCTTGTCATTCCATATCATCGCACCCAAAGCTCGGCCGTCCCTTGGGCTATACTGTTCAAGAAAGCGAGCAGGGATAACAGAATGCGGGACTCTGGACACGTCGAGAAGACCAAAGGGAGTTTTGAAGTATCCGGTCTGATTGCCCTATGTGGATTCGTGTCGGTATTTAAACTAAGAGCTTCTCGAGGAGTAGAGCCTGAAGCGCATGCATACCGACCACTTCCACTAACAAAAGCGATAAGAAACAACGAGGGAATGTGGATCCACATCGTCGCGATCGACGTCCATCACTGCGATGAAAGGAGGGACTAACAGACCAGGGATCATGTACGGCCACTCCGTATGAATGGTGACATCCTTGGAGTCGATCCGTCCATTAGAAATGAACATCGCGTCGCCTCGGAATGGAGAGGAAACGGGTCTCGTTAACGAGTCTGACCAGGTCAAAGTATTGAAGGTTTGATAGTTCAGACAAGAGCACATAGCAGAAGCTAGAAGAGTAGACCCAGAGAGCATCAAGTCCGGTCCGAGATGGTTCATCGACCCTTCAGAGGTACTCACACCAGAGAAAGTTGTAACCGGACATAACAATTCACAGTAAGTCACTAGCGTGCCGGGTTTGATCTGTGCCAAGGGGTAGAGCTGCGAGAGAACCAACAGATGCAGACCGTTACTTTAAGTTGAGCTTGCAAGGAAGATTGAACCGTTACGAGTGGCTGGCAATGGATATGACCAGTGTAGCGTCCGTACTTTAGACTGGTTAATCGAAGTATTTTCTGTAGAGGTTCCTTTCCTGAAGAATTATCTGTAACAGGTACAGTTACTGAGGATAGAGAGAAATGGAGACTCTCATCTGAGGCCACCGGCACATATTCAGGTGTGTGGGAAGGTGCAGAAAGCAATGGCCTGGGAAATCCCGCGGCGACATTTCAATCGGCAAAATCCGTCCGATGATTCATCACAAAATGGCTTTGACCACATATCCCAAGTCGTACATCCTCCATTTTCAGTTCTCATCATGGTACCCAACATTTCGCGACATCAGCATCAAATCGACGATAATCAAGCCTCTCGGTAAAGATTTCTGTGACTATCTCAATGCCGACGGGATCTTTGTACCGAAAGGCTCAGAAAACGAGTATGTCATTCGTCAAAATGTAGGCAGCGTACCTCCTAATCGAGCCTTGTCCTAGGACCTCCGACGAAAGACAAGAAAGCGACGAGGAGGAAGAGAGCAATGAAGAAGATGATGAGGGTCAGCAATACTCGTTTCCGGAACTAGATTCGAAGATCAGGGAATGTATATCTGAATACGGGGGTGCAGTCTTTCCGAAGTTGAACTTCTCATCACCAAAGGTACTCCCGAATTTACCTCAAGGCCAGCGAATTGTCCAACAAAGCTTTATATAGGACGCGTCCTGGATTCTCCCTGCATCGTCGCCGCTGAAATGCACTAGTCCTGCTGAGATATATATGCTCTTGAAATCCTCCGACTTCATCAACCATGACCTGGATCCCGACTGCGTTTTCGAAGGCTGTGAACCACAATCTTCAACCCCAGAAATCTATGAATTGGAGTTGGTGCTGAGGAAATGGTATCATATGGAGCGTAACCGAGAGTTTCGATGCTTTGTTAAGGATCATGAACTCATAGGTATGCTTTTAATCTTGTTTCTGCCCCGATTCTGACCGATCTAGCGATGTGTCAGAGAGATAACAACTACTACGAGTTCCTGAACGAGCAGAGAACGAGAGAGCAAATATCAACTGCAATCGAACAATTCTGGGACACGAAAATCAAGCCGAGATGGGTTTCTAGCAATGATTGTACGCGCTTCCCGGAAAATTGACGCGACACAACAAAGACACTGACAATACTCCACCAGACGTCTTCGATGTTCTTCTGACACGGGATCTATCCAGAGCGCACGTCGTTGACTTCAATCCATTCGCCACCCGGACCGATCCCCTCTTGTTTACCTACGATGAGCTGGACGAGGTGAAGACTAGAGCACAAGGTAGACCTATTCTTCGGGTCATCGATTCGCGTTCTCACCCGGCGGCTAATGCCAACGTACCTGCAAACCAACACAACATGGTCCCGTTCGAAGCACTGAGCATGAGTAGCGGACGTAACATCGGTGAATTTGCTGACTTGTGGGAGCAAAGTATCAAGGAAAGCATGGATTCGTAGCCAATTCCCTCCCCGTCAAGGCGGTATGTACATGTAGACATTGCGTCTATACAGTTCTTCACCTCCTCAGACATCGGAACCTACTTCAAGGGATCGAAAGCGCTCTGTGCGATCGCAAGTTGCTGGTCATCATCGCTGCTTAATACCTGGACGTGCTCCTTCAAGATTTCTTGCGTGAAACGGCTTAGCGACAGCAGAAGAAGTGAACAGAAGAGGCCAACTCACAGGGACCCTATCCTTTAGAGTCTTGGTCACAGCATCATGGCCGGCTCGCATCTCGGTGAGTCGAGCCCTCAACGGAGCCCTCAATCATGCCTTATCGTCTATGAAGCCAGGCTCCCAAAGCCAGCCCAACGTAGGGCGAGGGGCGATGTATGAGGGGTATGAGGCAGGGGAGAGGTTGATGTAATCCTAGGCGTTCCCCAGGTTTCTTTTGATCTGATTGGCTGAGAGAATTCCCTACATAATAGTGATTACACATCGTGGTCAATACCACTCCCCGTCCTCATTCCCACTTGATATCGCTAGCCTCACCGCGGGAGGCTGGTTCTAGGAGCCTGCTATGAAGCTAGAATTTTTTGAAACAATTACATTGATGAGCTCCATAAGGACGTGATGGGCCGCTTGGAATTTGCACAAGATCCTTCCCCCTTGAATGGAGTCGAGATTGGTCGTGTTCTATGCGCCAGCAAAGGTAAGTTCACAATCCAAGAAGAATATGAGCGCGGAAACGGCTTGCCATGACTGCTACACCGATCTTCTCGTTCTGAAGCACGACGTTTACGAACCTGCCTGGATTGCCTGTGTTACGTATGGTGAACCTCTGCTCATACCAACTGCGGTTTGCGAGTCTTATCCACCTACCACGACATGGCAGACCTGGAGTTCGGAAGAGCTACCTGGTAAATTTTCGACGGCAGTCTTGACAGGAGGGAAAACGTCTTCACGAAGCTCGTCGGCGTATCGGACTACGTCGTCAACCGCAGTAGCTCGTGAAAAACTGGCGAGGCTGATCAGGACGCTCAGGACGGCGCTGGAGATGCGGACCATTATGCAGAGACTCAGGAGCTTCGAGGTGTTGTGCTGGGATACAACGAGAGGAAGGTCGCTTGACTGTAGTCGCCATATTGATACCAGCAACCTCTGATACCCACAGAACTCCCTCACGGTTACTCAGTCGAGTCGTGTTTGCAATGCGATGAACCGAATGGCCAAAGTGGTTTGGCGAACCGCCAACGAAGAGGTACTTCCTCAGTCTCCGGCAGGGACAGTGCTTACCGCGGCCGCCTTCGGTTTTACTCCTTCCGAATAACTGTACTTTGAAAAGAGAAGTTTGCGGTATTATACTCTGCAATGACAGGGGACAACAGAACAAATACATATTTACTTCGAGCAACAAGACGAGGAAAATTTTGCGAAAACATCGGAATATAGCCAAGACCGCGGAAAGCACGACGGCCTGGTGGCTGGGAAGTTGCGTACCCGCGAGACGACGGGTACTCACTGGCAACTGAAAGCCTTCAATAAGGCACTAAAATGCTGGACTGCGTCGCGCCTCAAAGCCTCTCCACGGGTCTTCCAGGGGCCCTCCTGAAAACAAGCGTTGAGAGTTTTGTAACACTTCGAACGAAAGGCGACCTACGGGAGATATTTTCATGCAGCGGCCGGTCGCTTTGACATAATCGTTCCCCATGCTGTTCAGCTTGTTGCAGATAGCCTCCTTGTAGACTGCTTTATTTTCTGTGAAAGCGGAGCTTTTGCCTTTGAGCTCATCAATTGGGTTAATAATCTCGGGATGGGTCTCCTCAAACGTGCGCATAACCCCTTCCGCCTCGTCAGGGGAGACTGAGGAAACGTCCTAGCATTTAGATTGAAGTCAGCATTGCGATAGTCGAAAGAATTGTGCGAAGTGCACACCTCGGTGGTTGAGACAAGTTGCTTCAATGCGTTGAGGAGTCCCTCTGCACCACTATTTAGGGCCTGCGGGAGTCCCGTCGGATAGGGTCAGCACCGGACTGCGACCAGACCATGTGCGGCACGCACCTGTAGTTGACTGTCCGTGAGCGTGTCAGGGGAGGAACCCATGTTGTGAATAGCGGCAGTGAGTTCAGGAAGGGGGCCTGAGCGAATGGACGCCATGTCCCGCTGGACGTCAGCGACGGAAGTTTGGGCGTCAACGGGCTTTCCGAAAGAAGTAGTCGCAAGAGCGGCGAGGATGCCTACGACGGTGGTGCAGATGCGGACCATGCTGGTTATGAGATGTGAGAACGTTGAGTTGAAGAAAAGACGCGCTGGAACTAAGACGAAGGATAAGTCGCTTGGAGAGAATTGCCAGGCTGGAGTGCACTCTTTTTATACTCCCAGACGGTTTGATGCAGGCTCCGAAATCCGAGGTCAAGGTCGCGAACGTGTGCTTGAGAAGCGAGAATGGCTGCTTGAGGACCGAGTTGAGAACCTGCGAAGTCTCCGGGATGGGAAAGAGCGACGCCAGAGCGTCTTCGTCTGGCCTTCCTGCATGTGCTCACGTATCCAGGTGGTCTTGAATCATCTCCGGATTGACTGAATCGCCAAAGATGGGTCCGACCAGAACTTTAAAGTTCGGGATAGCTCCACCCGTTTTACCAATGGGAAATACGATAGTGAAATCAAGAAGGTTAATCAGCCTAAGGAAGACCATTGAGAGGACCACGGTTATCGAATTGCGAACTAGAAGATCATGGAGTAGGCATTAATAGTTCCAGCGACATAAATGGTATCATAAATAATCCAACAGAAGCAGTCCTAGTGTGCGGTCTTATGTGTACCACCGACATACTCCGATCGCCACCACTGTTGGTATCGTCAGAGAGGTATTCTCAGAGAGTTGGAGAAGACCCTTACCTCGAACATCAGATCAACACCCTCCTGGAGCCCAACTTGGGGTTCGTACCCCAACACCCTGCGGGCCTTCTCAATGTTGTGCCATCTGTTGACACAGCTGTAGGTGACTTTGAACTTGGTGAGTGCGGGCTCTTTCCCTACTACCCATCCCCACCATTCCGATGCCCAGGCTACAGCGAGGCCCACACTGGACGACAGAACCATCCGACGGCGCGAGGTCAAGTGTCCTGGGAACATGGCATCGAGCTTGCGCCATATACACCGCGGCATGTCCCAGAAGTAACAGGGCTCTCCGTTCGTGATGAAGAAAGCCTGGCCAGCGACCTGAAGAGGGTGCATCTCTGGGTTGCTTAATTTTGACCGGGCGAGAGAGTGTTCAGACATATAGTCGAATCGGGTACGTGTGACGGGGCGATTGGAGGTTTCTTCGAGAGATTGGAATGTCTTTAAGAGTTGTTCGGCATTGGGAGGAGGCGTTACGTATGGACCCAGAGGACGGGCATTGGAAGTTGGTATCCTTCGGTGGCCAACGGTAAGGTCGATGGGGGGAAGAGAGGTTGTCACCATTTCAAGTTCAGCTTCCGTGAGGTCGGGTATATCGGCAGGGAGCTTCTCCAGAGGACCAAGAGGAGGCGCAGGAGGTGGTGTCTCAAGCCTATCCGCCGCGAGAAGATGAGCATGGGCCACGTTCCCAACATATGTCCAATCGAAGAGGTTGGTGTTGTCACCGATTTGGAAGTGGGTTTTCTTGTCTTCAAAGACGCGATACAATCCTGCCATGACTTGGCGATCCCCAGGGCTACACGTAACGCTATTTTTAGTAGGGAAAACAAAAGACGGTGACAGTTAACGTACCCGAAGATTCCTGCTGGTCGTAGGGCGACTGTTAACAGCCCATCCTTGCCATTTGCAGCAAGGACAGCTTCTTCCGCTTTGGCTTTTGAGTCATTGTAAGCATCCATCGGCTGGTCAGGGAACGGTAAACGTTCGTCCACGTTGACGAGGTCTTTGCCGTTGAACACCACTCCAGCAGAACTCGTGAACACCAGCTTCCTCACGCCGCATTGCTGAGCGGCTGCTATGACTGCTTTCGTTCCGTCGACGTTCACTTTCCAGTACAATGCGGGATCGCTCAAACCAGCAGGAGGTGAGGCGGTATGCATGATGCATGTCGCGCCGCTCTAGTACCAACATGAGAATTCACCGGGATGAGAAGAAAAGGATAACACACTTTTCTAAGTGCCGAAGCAACCTGCTCCTGGTCACTGATGTCCGCAGAGTAAAAAGGAACGTCGTGATAGCGCTGAACAATGTCGAGGACAGAGACAGTATCTCCTCGGTTCAACAGTTGCTGGACGATGTGTCGTCCAACAAAACCACTCCCACCAATGACCAAGTAGTTGTCTTTCGAAGGGGCCATGATATCGCGAGCCAGGAAGAGGTTGTGTGGGGTAAGAGGACCGGGAAGGATATAAAGGCGACCAAGTGGGTCGAACCACAATTTTGTTCCAATAATATTTTTTTCCATGAATAGGCACGTGACACCATACGCGTTACGCGTCAATTTGAATTTCTGATCCGAACTCGAACCATTTCGTGCTGATGGTACATGCGCTGAATAGATATATATACCGTACAGAGTAAGCTGTATAGAAAGCAGTCACAACAAAATAATCCCAAGTCATTACTCTTCCATAGCGTCGTCACTGTCGTCCTCGTCGCTATCCGAATCCTCGCCTTCTGCGACATCAATCTCGTCCAACTCAATATCGTGGTCCGCACCCACATAGGAGTCACAGATGACATACAACTTGAGTGAATCATGCTTGCCCTTCGGCAACGGAAATTCGAGCTTGACGTTCTGCGTTTTGGTGACCGTCACTCGTTTGATGACGAGTAACTGTTTGGTGGAATGCTCTCCGACCACAAGCCACCAGTTAGCCATCTTTTTGCCAGGGTAGTACGGTGCAACGACTACTTGATCGCTCTCACTAGGTGCTTCGTCCTCGTCGTCTGCGTCGCGCGAGAGGGCAACCTGAAGAACGATGGGTGCACCCGCCGTGTATTCTCCTTTCACGAGCTGATGGTTGACCTCCAACGTCGGGTAGGAGTTGACAAAGGCGGCTACATCATGCCTAAGGAACGAGCCGAGTCAGAAACGGAGCCAGTGGTTTACGAGGACGGAACTTACATCTGGGCTTGTGACATTTGCAAAAGCTTATCTCTGTCGTCGTCCTCCATCTCCATTACGTCGTATACGGTCTTGACACCTGCGTCCTCGCATCGTTTTATGACCTACAAGGAGGGGCATATTATAAGCAAAGGAAACATGTCACAGCCCACTTTGACCTACCTCTGCTTCGAAATGGGGTATCTGCTTCAATGCCGAATCTCTGTCCCACACTGCCTGAACACACATCTGAGCAAGGTCCATCGCTCCGAGTGCACTCAGCCAAGCATTTGAAGACATGACATCCACACAAGCAGACAACAATGTAAGAGCCTTCTCCAGAATCAACTTCTGATCCGCGACCAAATCTGCTGGAAGTTGGATTCGACTGAAATGCGCTTGCAACAGAAGGAAGGTCTTGAAGTGTGGGGCTTCAAAGTTGACGCTGCTGGCGTCGAGCTTGACAGGAACGCGATCGTATAGCCGCTTGAGTAGAACATCCTCGTGGCGGCGGATGGGAATAGTTTCGAATTCGGCGGACGAGGCGACCACTTCGAGGAGGCCTTTGAGTTTGGTGCGCTCCTTGAGGGAAAGGGTAAACACCTCGACGGTGACATCTAAGAAGACATATGAGCATCAGGAGTGACCTAACACGGAGACAAGAAACTCACAAGATATGTTGTAGTAGGCGGCGATCATGCCCAAGTTGAGTGGTGTTACATCCATCTCGTCCTCTGACAGAAGAATGAGAACGCTACAGGTGGGGTAAACAATAAGAAAAGCTTACCAATGGCGATACACTTTGAGTTTACAAGGTCTTGCAAAGTATTCTCCACCAACTCTGAGAGATGGTCTGATAGATGCTGGTGGCTGACATTGTGGAGGTTGTAGTAGTTGGGATTTTGGGTCATCCGGCGGTAGAAGTATGTCCATGTCAGAATGTCCTACCGGGATACCGCGTTAGCAACTAGCACATATCGATATTCAAAATTCGTACCATGGCATCCTGCTTGTTCTCTATGGTCTTCACTGCGATCTCTGCCAGGAAGTAGTCGTGCAGCATGTGCGTCGGCAAATGACTCTCAATGGGTAGACCTTCAGCCAAGAACTTTTTGTAGAAGTCCTTCTTCGTCTGTTGGCACATCAGTATGCATCGACTGCGTTCGTCTTCCCTCGGTCGACAGGCGCGTCCCATCATTTGGAGGACATCCAGAATGGAGTAGTCGATGTACCGATGCTCCTTTCCTTCGTAGTATTGAGTTCCCATGAGGATGACCATGTAGCTGGCTACTGGTAGGGTCCAGGCTGTATCCTAAAGGAAAAATTTAGTGAAGAATGACCAGGACAGGCGCGATATACGAACCTTGGATGCGACCAACACTTGTACCGCACCACTCTCGAACAACCTCTGCACAATTCTCTTGTCCTGGGCATCGAGTGCCTCATGATAGTAACCAATGCCGTGTTTCAGCGTTTCCTTCAAGCCCTCGTCTCGCAAGTGGTTTAGATGAACCTCCAGATCGCTCAATTCAACGTTCAAGAATCGATCGGGGTTTTCATCTGCAGCACAGTGGACGAGAAGGTCGTCGACCGTCATGCGACATTGTTTCCTAGAGGGCACAAAGATGATGACGGGTTTGGTGGGGGAGTACTCGCAGATTGCAAGGTAAGCGGGTTTCGACATCGCGATCATGAGCGAGGGGAAATGAGGGATGGTGAACGATTGGAGGTGAATGTCGAGATCGAGAGGTCGAGCGCTGGCGATGAAAGCGTGTCAGAAGGGTCGAGTGGTAAAGTCAGGAAAATGCTCACCTCGGAGAGAAGTTGAAGATCGCATGAGATGGAGCGCCCATCCATTCTCCGAGATCCCTTGCGTTGGAGAGGGAAACGCCACAGGCTACGATACGGGTCTTGATTTCCGTTTGCGCAGACACATATCGAGTCCGGGAGATGATTACTTCGTATGTGGGCCCGACGTCACCGCCAACAAGATGTATTTCGTCGGCGATGAGGAGAGCGAGGTTTTGTACATTCTTCCGCTGCCTCCATCGTCGGGAAATGACATCCCACTGAAAGAAAACTCATGAGAAACCTTCAGAGCTTGTACGTGAAACTACGCTCACCTGTGATGGCGTACAGATAATGACGTCACCCTTCTCGAGGAGTCGTAGGTCCGCACTCGTTTCGCCTGTTAAGGCGACGAATTCCTTGTCCAAGTCGGCGAACTTGGTCTGCCACTCTTTCAACCGCATGTCAACCATCTCTTGGTAGGGTTCTATGCATACTGCGCGGGCAGCTTGGGGCTTGCTCCATAACCGCAGCAAAGCAAACTCAGCACAGATGGTCTTGCCACTCCCAGTGGGTGCTCCAATAAACACGTTCTCGTCTGTAGTATACAGGGCCTGGAAAACTTGTGTCTGGATCTTGTTGAAGCTGGTAATCGAAGAAGAATAGATCTTCTCGAAGTGCTTGTTGTGTAGGGCAGATATTGGGAGCGATTGCAAGTCGAGGAGAGGGGTTGGGGGAGGGAATTTCTCGGGTAAGATGAGATGTTTGAATGAGATAGGTAGCCTTGTTTCCGCGTGCAGCCACCTGTCTGAGATGACCGAGATGTAGTAGTTGGGAGGAACGGGCTCGAACATTGGCACGGTGAAGGTGACGTTGTGCTCATCCTCAGCATAGCGTTGCAAGTGAACGAAGGAATCATGGAAAAGTATGACTTCCCCGTCGACGTCCTCCACTAAGATCCAGAATGTTTCGGCGCCGCCATGAATCTTCTCATCCCACCGGAAGTCGGGGACAATCGTGAGTTCAATCCGAAGGAGAGACCGCGTGATAGGTTGCACTTGCGCCTGAAGTCTTAAAGAATTCGTCAGCTACGCTGCGAACTCAGCTATAGGCAAAACTTACTGAAGTTTAGGGAAGCTGTGGACTAGTCGATGGACCAGACGCCCAGCATTCGGGATACCAATCAATTCACCGATTTCTGGAGGGGTCTGGAGTAGTAGAGATTAGGAACAAGGTCATTGGAGAAGTTTGTTAGGTTCTTACCAGATCGAAGTACCGATACCAAGGCTAATAGCCTTCAAGTCAGCCCAAGCCAAATCCGGGAATAGTGAAGGAGACCTACGAATTGTTTTCCCTCCGCTTTGCGCACGACATCGGTGGGAACTCCCTTAAATTGACGAAGGGGAGTCATGGACCCCCACCTATGTTACGATCAGTATTGAAATATTTCTCTCAGATGGGAGCACTCACATTCGCTTCTCAACCATTTTGCATAGGTCGAGTGCGGCCTTCGCGGGAACAGCCCAACCACGTTTCAAGCAGATCTCAAACATGGCTCGGATGATACTAAGAAGAGGTCAACACAATGGTGGGATGGGGTTGGGCCAAAGACTTACCGGCCTGCCGACTGCTGCACGAAGACCATGTCCGCCAACAGGACGAAACCTACAACAATTACATGTCAGATAATCTGTATTGGGGTGCAAAGGGGAGAGCGCACCGTCAAGCTTAAGCTGTGAGATGTAGGCCTGGAGGAGGACATTGATTTTTGCAGCCGGTTCTTCGACGCTTTCCTTTACTGGTATCGGGACTCGTTCGAGCAACTTCGCAAGTTCGATCTTCTCCTCTTGACGTACCTAAAGAAAAGACATTTAGTATCGCTCATATGAGATGATACGTGGTGAATCACGCACCGGGATGAGCTTGAATTCATTGGACAGAGCGAAGACCCTGAACAGCTCCAGCATGGACATTGTGGGTCTCAAATGCTGGTTGTAGACCATCATTGACTTGTGCGTGACGTAGTAATGGGACGCGATCCTGCCGAGTTCTGTGCTCTGGAATCGTCCGGATGCTCGTTCGTACTTGAGTAGCTGGCACTTCTCCAGAAGAACGGCTGCCGAATGTACTATGTCCGCACGTTTTTGTACCAGTCCGTCATCATCTTCCTGATAGTCGACACCAACACTGTAGAGACCCGGGGATCTCAACATCCGGACGTACCTAAACAGAGTAAAATCAGTTTATATGATCGAAGCCCACGACTATCAAACTCACAAGTAGGTGTATCCCAGCCACTGAACGGCTTCATCCCGGTTCTTGATGGTGCCCAAAACAATTTCGGCATTCAAGTTATCCGCAAGCTTCGACACAAATTGAGACTCGATGGGGAGTTGCTGGTTGAGCAAGCTCAGGTAGTACTGCAGTTCAGAGTGATTCGTGATGATGATACCCTCTCCGAACGTGTCGTACTGTGGTCTACCTGCACGACCCAGCATCTGCAGCACATCCTGGGATGACAATTCCGTCCAACGACCTTTCTCCGGATTATAGATTTGGGTTCCCTTGATGATGACCGAGTGGGCGGGCAAGTTGACACCCCACGCTAACGTAGCCGTGCAGACCAGCACCTGGACCGAGCCATCAGCGAACAGCTCTTCGACCAGACCACGGTCTTCCCGAGACATTCCAGCGTGATGTATCGCAAAGCCGAAGGGAAGGAGATCCTTTAGATTTGGGTCCTTGACGTTGGCGGATTCTTCCTGCAAAATCTCCCGGGGTGCTCCATCAGGGCGAACGAATTGGGTGATAGTCTCCTTCTCCATAGCCATGTCCCTGAGGAACTTAGCCGTCTTGGCTGTCTCCTTCCGGGAGTGGACAAAGACGAGTGACTGGTTCTGTCCCGCTTGATCGAGGACCTTCTCGTAGCAGACCTCGTTCATAATCTGGTAGCGTTTGATGGCCTTCTTCTCGGTGATACCAATGAACTGTTGCTGAAGGCCACATGGACGATAGGATGCGTCGAAGTAGAATAGGCCTTTCTTCTCATCAACACGAAGGAATGTAGCAACGTCCTGGTAGTTCGGCAGGGTAGCTGAGAGACCAACTAGACGAACATACTCCCCTGTTTGTTCCATCCGTCTGATTGTACGCGCTATGATGCTCTCCAATACAGGACCACGCTCATCGTGAAGAAGGTGAATTTCGTCGATGATGATGAGTCGGACAAGGTTGGTATAACTCGTGTCGGTACTCTTTCTTGTGATAACATCCCACTTCTCTGGGGTAGTGACGATGATTTGGGTCTCTGCAATTTGTTGCTTGGTCATTTGAGAGTCTCCTGTGAGCTCGCCAACTTTAATCCCGAAAACCTTCAGCCTCGCTGTGAAGTTGCCGACCATCTCCTGTACGAGCGCTTTCATAGGTGCGACGTAGACAATCTTGAAAGCGTCAAGGTCAAATGCTCCAGTTGCCTCATCTCGGTATTTGCCTAGTTCGTTCAGAACAGTCAACATGGCAACGTTGGTCTGGTGAATCCGTCAGCTTTTTCGTGACGGCATTAGATGGGAAAACACTCATACCTTTCCCGCACCCGTTGGTGCACAAAGAAGAATAGGTTCGTCGGTACCAAAAGCAATAGGATAGAGTTTGCTCTGAACGCGATTCAGTGTGCGGACAGTGAATGCCTCTCGAGCCCAAGCTGGCATGTCGGATATGGGGACAGATTCATCAGCGGCTGTAGGTTTCGATTTCGGTGCAGGAACATGGATTTCTTCGTATCCCTTCTTCGCGCGTTTGAACGATCCCTCTGGAAGTTTGCACTTCTTGTTGGACATCAAATGACCACCCTGGCTGAAGGCCATGCTGTCTAGGTCCACCGTTTTCTTCGGTTGAACGGTAGAGCCTGGGGCCAAGTTGGCTTTCTTAGACACTTGCACAGCGGGTTTCTCGTCCACGTCCATCGCGTCCGGAGCACGAGCTTTCGCTTGCCTGTCCCCAGACAACTCCCGTAAAATCCAACCGACACCCTTCTCCCGCATCGCAACCTCGACATTGACGCGTTCGTCAGCGTCACTACGCATGAGTTTCGTGCACCAGACGATGACATCGCGATTTTTGAGGAATTTCGTCGTGATGTGGAAGCTCTGATAGTCAAAGAGCTCCATAAGTTGGTTTTCGCAGTCACGAAGACTGGACTCGGAGCCAAGAATAGAAAGAACGGACGCAGCCTTGTCAGCCGCTGTGACTGGGTCAGGATAGATCTCCGAGACCTGTCTTTGTACCCAGAATGCGTCGATGGAATGAGGTGAGACGATATCCTTGTCGGCTTTCGCTTTCTTGTCCTTAGACGCTTCACCACCTATCACCAACTCCTCTTCACCAACATCACCTCCATCCGGTACTTCTTCGTCTGCAACAGCCTCTTCCTCGTCCTCATCTGACTCATCCTTCACCTCGTAACCCTCGTCATCTTCCTCTTCGTCCTCCTCTTCATCGAATACCACGGCGACTCCGACCTCATCGTCTATCTCTGCCTCCTTGCGCTCTACATCAGGGTCTGCCATTTCTTCATCTTCTGCGCCGTAGTCTGTGATCTTTTTGGAGAGGTTGACGAGCTGAGAAAATGTTTCCGACGGGATTTGTCCGATAATCTCTTCTATCTCCTTCTTCTTGTCAAAATCCTTCAGTCCCTCATTCTTCAGCGTCTCCAGCACGGTATCTGCTGCACTGCGCACAATATCCTGCGCCTGGTCTCCCAAAGCCGTGTGCACTGACGATAGTATGTGCTGATAGACCTCCCGAGTTTCTGCCGTCCGAGGCCTATAGGTCAGACCCTCTACATCATTGGTGGACTCGAGAATGTCGGCGTAGCCGAACGCGCTCGAGGCTTCCGCCTTGCGTTTCGCCTGCTTCTCCGAAGGGTCCTGGCGGTCAGCAGCCTTTTTCTTCTTCTTATCCATGTCCTTGGGTGCCTGCCGTTGCACGCGAGAACCCATCTCTCTGGGGTCAATCCGACCGGCGAGAGAAGTTGGCGCACCATCTGGTTCCTTGTCTCTTCGCGGAAGAGCAGAACGGTCTGCTGTGAGAACTAGGGAAGAGATGGCGCCATAGTTGTACTGGGAAAGATCTTGACGCTGTCCTCCCGACATGGTCGTAAACCAAGAATGTGAGGGCCTTGGTGAGGACAAGCGGTTTTGGTGTTGAACCAAGTCAAAACTTTTCCGCCAGTCAAAGCCTCGGAACCGCTGACATAATAGATCACGTGTAAAACCACCTCTTCTCTACACCGTCACGTTCAGCGACGACCAACAGAGTCCTCGTCGCGTTTCCTCTCGCCAATAGCCATGAACTCGCGTCCTCGCTACAGCGACGATGAGAAGAAGCACCTCCTTGCTAATCTTGAGATTGAAGGTACGATTTCCTCAGATTCTTCCGTTCAATGGTTTGTTGATTGGCTGTTTTAGTCGCGCATCGCACCCGTCAATTCCAATCATGGCTCGCCGACCGTCTGGAGCAATTCAAGCTGCAACAAGAGGGACACGTTATACGTCTTCCGAAGCAAGTTAGGAGCATGACTATGAGGGAATTTGGAGAAAAATATAACGGAAACGTCGAAGCTGCGATGAAGGGGATACAGAAGGAACGGCTCAAGGCGAGTGCAAGTGGGGAGGGCATCGGAGAAATAGATAAGACCACCAGGAAGAGGAAATGGCTAGCAATTCAGAGCGCAGAGGACGATAGTGCTGCTGCTGATGGCGATGTACGGTCGTCAAAAAATGGTGAGCTCCCCGTATCTGGCTTGAGGATGGTAGCCTCAGTGTTGACCACATTCTAGCCCGAATGATGCAGGCTACATCGCCCAAGAAAGCTGGCTCATCGACAGCCCCCGGAACAGCGCAACACGCTCGCTTAATGGGAACGAGAACTCCCGGAAAGGTTTGTTCACGTATTCATAGCTCTCATGCAAATAACTGAAGAGTTTTATGCAGTCAAGGACCCTCAGCAGCATTCCAGGCTCTCCGAGTCCCCAGAAAGCTCCGGCTTTCAAACCGTCGTTCAACCGAAGCAATTCTGCAACCAGCAATGCACGCCCCTCAATACCCAGGCCACTCTCCCCCTCGAAATCTTCCACTGGCCTTATACCCAACTCCCGACTTCCTCCAAACTACAACCCTGGTGCTCCGAGACCCAGGGTCCCTTCATCATCGACATTCAATCCAGCATTACCGCCCGAGGCACCAGGGTATCCTTCCGGGTCGTTACGCCTGCCTAGAATGGATGAGAAAATGCTCAGCATCAATGGTTCACCTCTGGCCAATCCCCTCACGTATCGTACAAGTGGCACTTCAGAAGACAGCGACGGCGGTAGCAGTAGTAATGGTTACGGTGGCAGAAGACTGAAACGCACAGCCAGCAACATATCTATCCGACCTGACCCTCTTGGCCGACCGAACTCACAAACGGGCTTTTCAACTACCCATTCGCGCAACAACTCTGAAGTTACGCTCATTTCACCCACCGAGACCCACACATATGATGGGCTTCCACCCAAGACGCCCGACACAAGGTTCTCTACCATGACTCGATCTTACTCCGTCGCCATCTCCACAAAGGACGGCCATTTAATCGAGTTTGACCCGCTCCAGACGTCGCCCGGCGAGCTGGACGCATTGGAAGGTATAACAGACAGCGCGAAGAAGCAGGCGAAGGAGGAGATGGGCAGATTGGTGCAGGCAGCCGCTCTCAAGTGGAAGGTAGGATAGTTTTCTCGATTGACAGTTCTGCATGGACGCTCCCCGTGACATCTACCTATTCCTTTCTGGCTGTGTTGTATAACTATCTTCGCTCACTTCTACATCGTTCACTGTCTTTATTCATCTCGCATCATAAATTATTACACGTCGCTATCTCACTACTACCCTCAATGTAATTTCAAGCCTCGCTGTGGGTTCATCAACTCCATATCCAACAATCACGCTTCTAACGGTCTTGGAAGGACTGGACCCGAGAAGATTGGAGGTAATGGACATACCATTGACCGCAGGGTTTTTCATGATGGTCATGAGAAGTCAAGCGAGAAAGCGGATCCGCTAGCTTTGAACTTCCACCACATCGACAGGTGAGGAGCACCCTATCTAGCAGGTGCCTACTCATTAACAGTTCGATTTGCTTTTTCTTTCTTTGCCAGACAGGCATAAATCCAACTGCCTGAATGTTACAGACGCAAATCGACGAAATACCCACCCACCGCCAGATGACAGGTCTGGTGGCTTCCCATGCATGTCTCGACTGTAACTTTGATTTTGGGGCCTCACAGAACGAAATTCGAGAGCCATCGCGATCTTTGTACGCTCATTACTCCAACAAGAACACATATCCGTCCGCACACGAGGAAGACCTCTTCAAAACAGGCATCATTGAGGCACTAGCTCAGATATCCCTCATCAGCAACAAAATTGACCGGTTGAACGCGGCAGTGACTTTGTTGAACGAGGAAAAGACAAGGATAGAAGATATCCTTGCGAGATATCAGTGTCTATTGCGGCCAGTTCTCAAGCTGCCACCCGAGCTTTTGGCGAGAATTTTCTTGTTTTCCACAGACCTTCTTGCAGATGACATTTCGGAAAGATTTCGAGAGCAACTACCCCCGACGTCACTGAACCCAGCGAGACATCCTTGGGCTTTATCCCAGGTGTGTCAATCATGGCGCAGAATTGCGCTCAACACCCCAAGATTATGGTCGCTCGTCTCCTTTACCTTTCCTCGCGGTAGCCAATCCGTGGACGTCTCGCGGGCTCAGTGCTACCGTTTGCAGGTACAGCTGCAACGATGTGGAGGCTCTCCGATCGACATCTACACTCGAACCCCTAACGCATACTCCAACTCCATTGAACGATTCCTCTCCCCGTTGTGCTATCATTCGCCCAATTGGAGACACCTGCGTATTGAGCTGCATGGCGACATATTTTCGCCGTTGATGTCCCCCATTACAGGCCGGCTCCAATCGTTGGAGTCGTTACACATAAGACCTATAGGTCCGATCTCCAGCGAAGCCGTTGACTGCTTCCAATTCGCCCCGAAGTTGAAGAGTCTTATGTTTTCAGCTGATCACCGAATCTCCTCTGATCCGGCTTTATGGCCACTCAGGAAGTTCAAGCTTCCTTACGCCCAAATTATCCATTATCTTTCCTGCGACCCGGAAGAGGATATCTCACCACCAATACGAACCAGAATCACCACCCTGTCGCATTGTTTCCTTACCACCCTCACCGAGCTCGAGTCTTGTCACCTGAAACTTCATTCCTCTTCTATTGAAGGTTTCCAAGCTGCGCTAACCTCCCCCTTATTCATGGAGGGCCATATGACGGCAAGCTTGAGCCGTCTGGTCCTACTTGAATTGCACAGCGCCGATGGGGAAAGTGGACTTGACGCCTTCCTACCTTTCGTAAAGGCTCCATCACTCAAGAAGCTTATTATCTCTTCGTCAGGACCCGACCATACCGCCCTTTCCGAATTCTTTTCAAACCCGCAGAAGATGACGTCTCTGACTGTCAGTAGAGTTGAGATGCCCCCAGCCGAGCTCAGTGCTGTCCTCAAACTCCTGACTTCACTCAAAGAACTCTCATTTGGTGTATCTCAGGCTGGGGGTATATCAAACGAGTACTTATCGGTGCTCGGGGAGACACGATCCACGACCAGTTGTTTCTCCGTCGTCCCAAAACTTCAGGACCTCACATTACTCCCTGTCGGCGATTTCGCGTCTACCTATGACACCGAGGCGCTCGTTAGTCTTCTCGGGGCCAGATGGAGGGTAGCAGGACTGGGGTCGAGTGTATCGACCGCGACAAATACCTCACACCTCGTGTCTGTGAAGCTCGATAAGGGGGTTGACGATGAACGATTGGACCAGCTTCGCGCAGAGGGTCTTCGAGTCGGACTGTGGGACGCTAGCTAGACTGAAATAACTTTTTGATCAAGGATTAGGTTAAATCGATGACAGCTGCCCTCATTTTCAATTTGTGGGTGCTGGTGGGCGTTTGCCTCCAAGGTGGATATGTCACATGGCTACACGGCGTATGTGAAATTCGCGTCCTGCGGTATGCGTCCTGCCAGACGCCAAATAAGGCTCACAACTCAAAGGTGTCTTCCGCTCTTTCACATGGACAACATGAGGTTACAAGATATATACACAATTCGGCCATGAGACGCGTCCGAGAAATTACACTAGCAAACCCTGACCCTTGCAACACTGGGGTCATGATCACTGACCCGTACATTGAGCGAGGGCGACCAATTATTGACCTAGAAAGGGTCCCGATAAGCACTCTGCGTCAAGATCTCCGATAATTATGTGGGGAACGTACATGAATATGCTCGACCTCCACCTTCCTCTTGCCGATAGCACTCGACACGAACATATGATCCAATTGCTCAGTGTTCTGGTCGAATACGTAGGTGTACCGTTCCACGGGAGGAATATCCGCAAGCTCGTCCACCTCAGACATGATGGCCGTTATCGAAGCCAAAACAGAGCGTGTCTGAGTGAACTCGTTGAAGTCACCCGCGACAACGATGTTGGCGTCTGGATCTTTGTCCAGTAGAGAGTTGAGGAAGTTCTTCGTTTCAAGATGTCAGGCGAAACAGAAGGAGTACCATAATGACGGAGACCCACCGAGACGCTCTCGACCTGCTTCGTGCGCGTGTCCACAGGCAGATTAATCGGAGGTCGTGCATCACCATGGAGGGAAGAGCTTCCGCCTTTGGAGCTCAAGTGGAGGTTAACCGTGAACAGACGTGTACCGGAAGCCGTTTGCCATTCCGCAACGAGAGGTTTCCGGGTTGCGATCCAAGCAGGGTTGGTAGGGTCGATACGACCAGGGTTCAGACTGAAAAGGCAGCAGAGCATGGTGGTAAGTAACCACATTAGGCGTGGAGGAGAATACAACCTACCTTAAGGATGCTTTACCGTAGCTATCGAGCACCTCCACGCTGTCCAACGAGCCTCCCACTGGCGAACCGGGCACTAGACTCAACTTCTCGGGGCGGTATCTAAGCAATACGACGATGAGCGGCGTGACGTACAAGGATGGAGGGAATCAGACTTACAAGAATGCAGTCCGGATGTTACCCCCAGGCTGACCGCCGTCTTGGCCATCCACAGGAGGAATTTCGATAAAGTCATAAGTGACATTGCCGGCTTTGGCTATAGCATCAGTCAAAGCCTTCAGAGTGACGTTGGCTAGCACCACTCCATCATCTGTAGGGCCTGAGTTGTCCTGTATTTCCTGGACAAACATAATGTCAGGGCCATTGAGGAAGTTGGCTATGTGGTCCGCGACAGTGGGTATATGGGTGGATGTCGGGGCCATATTCTCTACCTAGTAGAGTCGGGTAAGAGGGCATTCAACCCGCGAGTATACAAACGTTCTCACGTTATAATCCCCAACCGTCAAGGTGCACTCGTCTGCGGAAGTGCCATCGATGAAGCTTTTGGTCGCCCTCGTAGTGTTAACGAATACTGTGGCTGGGGCCGTGAGTGGAAGAACATAGAAAAACCCGAACCTGGAATGGAAGAATCAATGACTCTGTACAAGTTGATGAGAGATGAGCGTACTGGAAGGCGACCACCCCAACAATGTCTGATACACGACTTCCGACTGCTACAGCAGGGTTTTTGGTCCCATCCAAAGGAGTACCGATAATTATAGCCTCTGGGTTCAAGTCTGGTATCCCATCGGGACCTGGGAAAAGCCGAATTTAGCATGAAAAGGCACTTGGAAACAGCCAAAATGGGCGAACCAAAGGTCATGGTAAGGCCTCCCCTTTCGTTCTTTCCGGTAACTGGCCAGTCCCCATGCACCCAGAATTCGCCGAATCGATTGGGGAAGCCAAGTACGACTGGGTTGGTGACCGAAACGAGCTGGCCCTCAAGGCTCTCCCAAAAGTCGAGCCCATATTTCTCCGGTTGCAGGGTCGCGTTCACAACTTCGATTAAACTAACGTTGTTCGGTGCCGAAAGGACACCATCCGGTCCAACATCCAGAGCAGATAGGGAGACAGTTGGCGGGAACCTATCTTTCCCGAGAACGACGGGTGTAACGACATGGTTGGATGAAATCACGCTGACGGTGGAAAGTGTGGGAGCGATTTCGGTTGTGAACAGGTCGTTAGGTGCGCTGCTGGATCGAAATTCTGTTACTGTCCCATCCATTGAGACCAAATCTCCTATCTCGACTCTTGACGCGGCGGGCGTCGAGAACACAAATAATCCATTGGAAACGCGTGGGTCTTCAACGGGGTCTCCGGTCATGTAGAAACCGTTACTGGCCTGCTCATATGTAAGTTGCAGTACCACGCGACAGATAAGAAATGTAGGTTGGAAGCTGATAACGCACCTTTGCGGTGACAATCCCAGTTACATTGGTAACAGTCTGGCCAAGGAGTGGAGACCTCCAAGCAGAACCTTGAATATCGGTTATAGAAGTCGATGAGCAGACCGCGACGAAGCTCGACCAGAATAACAACGAGTACAGCCGATCCATGAGCCTTGCCAAGTAGTCCTGGATGGAGGGAAGGATCGCAACGAGTGGCTAGGAACAGACCATATCACTTTTATACCAAAGCGGCCCAGAGAAATTTGGAATTAGCCTACAGCGATCCCATATGCTACAAGCTCCATGTGAGTGTAGTTGCCAGTCAAGGAAGTAGATATCAGAGTATGATTGACGGAAGAGAGAAAGGAACGTGGGCGGGGAGCATGTGCTAAGTGCTTGTGCTTAGCTTGCGTCCCTGCAGCCCGATCGCGGGCAGAAGAGCGACAGGAAACAGGTTGCAGGCTGTCAGCGCCAGCGCGCGACTGTGTGAAATAACTTCCAAAATAAGTAACTTCGCGTTACTCGGCTATTCTGGGTCGGAGGTTTGAACTTCGATCTGTCGTAGTCAAAAATCTCAGCTATGTTCGCATCGATCTTTCAGGCACCTTTCCCGTGCCTTTCTGTTAGTGTCCTGGAGATGGGTTCGTTATTTTTGCATGATGACTCGTCTAAGTATAGCTGAGCTTGTCTAGTAAATTTACGAATTTTGAGTGGGGTTCGTCGGGTCCTCAGCAGCGGCACTTCTCAATCGACGTCCTCCGACCCAGCCACGAAGTATCTTGAACATCGGCCGTTCTCCCAAGAAGAAAAACTCTACAATGACCGCCGATGCTACCACTCCAGACCCAACGTAACACAACACATTCCAGCCATTCTGAACGTGATCGAATATCTGTAAAGCACGTAAGTTGTAGGCCTCGGAGAGGTCGTAATCAGAAAGGAGACTCACTTGACCACCCATGACCGGTCCAACTAGGAATGAAAGCAAGTCAGCGAAGAATGTCGGCTCAACAGTACTGGACCACCTACCTGTTGATCCCAACCCGTACGCGACATTGAGCGCGGCGTAGACATGTGCGTCTGGCGACAGGTAAGTGAGAAGCTGAAGTATACGTAGGGACCAAGCTTACATCCAATGCCATCAATGAGACGGGAAATTTCCGCAAGCTCCGCACTGAGCGGGGTGAAAGCCGACGCAGCAAAGAAGACTGTTTTGCGATTAGTGTCGTATTTAAATGTCCTCAGTACGAGGGGCATTCACGTACAATCGAGAGCGATGCCCACGATGAAGGCTGGTAGGGTCCGGCTCGTAGACAATATCCACCAAGGAACGCTAAGAAGAAATCCAGCCGTGGCGACGGGCGCTGGACCGAAACGGTCGGTGAGATACCCAGCGATTGCGGAGGCTGGAGGATCTTCAGTTCATACAGGGAAAGGTGGTCAGTTTCGAACAACGCACCAAAGAAAGTCGGGACGACGGCAGCTATAAACACTAACCCAACCTTGCCAGAGTCGAAGCCCCACACTGTGTTCATGTGCGCTGGCAGAGGGGGCTCTATGGCAGTGTGAATTAATCTGACGGGACGTTGAGAATCAAGTGAAGGAAGGACGAGAGGATATCACACCCGTAGATAAAAATTCCATAGATAGTTGCCACCGCTCTTGGCGATGTGAGTAGTGCACGCAGTACCTGCAGGAAAGATAGTTGTATCTGAGAGGCTGGTTCATTGGGTGCCGTGAGAGGTTTCTCATTCCTCTGTTCAGGAACTCTTGATTCGACAGCTATACCCGAGGGGTTGCCTTGTTCTATTTCTCTTTCTGCCGCTGGTTGATTTGTGGGGGCTTCCGGATCTGCTTGTGTGGACGGTCCGAGACTCTTTGGATCGTGGCCCCATACTAGAGCTACCTTGCGCTCAATAACAATCACTCGCGCTACGAGGTCCAAGATACAAGCGATTATCACGAAGATGCAAGGACCACGGAAGCCGAAACGTTCATAGAGTGCACCACCAACGGGAGGGCCAAGCAAGATTCTATTGAACAGTAGCCATGAGCAATCAATTCGAAAGTCTATGTTGTGTAGAGGAGACCTACCCGATTGAGAGTCCCGACATGGCAAAGCCGAGTTGTCCTAGGTGCTCGATGAGAAATAGGTTCGCTGACGATAGTTGCCAATTACTCACTTCCTAGAACCTTCTCGGGTGCAGTATCGCATCTGGCACAAGTCAAATATCAGTAATTAGTACGCCATCTCCTGCGCCCCAAGTGTACTCACAATAACGCCAGACCAACAACCCAAACGAACGTGGATCCCACCCCTTGCAACACACGCGCAAGGACCATCAGCCAAAACACCGGGGCTTCCATGAGCATTATCAAGGACCCGACGAGCAGAAAGATTCCAAGAACAAGAGGTGCTTGTCGCGCATTATATCGTTCGGAAAGCATGGCCACGGGAAACGTTGCTGGGGGAATTTCAAATTTCAGCGTCGAGTCCTCAAACAACCTTGAGATGGAGAAACTCACTGATCAAAAGACCTCCAGACTGAATGATTTGGACGCGTTATTTACTTTCAAGTGGTAGCGGACGGAGAAGATACAACGCACGTAGGCAAATAGAAGGTAACCAGTTAAACTTGAAACGTTATTGTGGCCCATAGCCTCCAGTTGGAACGGTAATACAGGAATTACTATAGAGTAGGCGACCAGATCAACAGCGATCCCTAAGAATGCGTAATTTAGTGAGCCAATGAGAGAACCCAAAGCTTGGGAAATTGAACGTACCAAGCCATACAACAAAAGTAACATACCAGTGACCTGATCTCCATTTCAAGCCGATTGGAGGAGATATATCTTTCGGTACTGGATTCATGAGGATGAGCTGGAATGCGCAAAGAGAGAGCCTCCGCACAGAGTGACCCAAATGAACCGACGCCTTTTTGAGGTTGTGGACAAGGTCAGGACCCGGAAAATCCTGAACTCGTTCGATGATATATGCCGTTTGATGGCATTATAAGTGACTCGATTTTTAACAGGCCAAGGAAGGGCCAAGGACCGATCGGGTCCATGCAGATGCTAAATGGGATAAAAATATTCCCGGCCCGGTCTACGCTTTGGCCGCTCGGCGGTTAAAGGCACTTCAACTTCATCCTTGCTTTCGACCGTATTCCCTTGTACTTTGCCTTTCCTCATCTTGAGATTACGGTTGAGGCGAGACCAGAGATCTCATACTCATATCATTGGACATATGCTCAAAGTCCCACACCTCGTAACACTCACTCAGCGAATCCGGAAGATCTGATTGAACAATGGGGGACGTCTCATGACAAGGCTGGCCGCCGTCTCCTCTCTCTTCCTCTCTCCCTCACAACGTAGGGCAGCAAGCGAAAGAATGTCTGCGCTTGGATCTGTATCCGTCTACGACTCGATCTTCCGAACAATCTTCACCAACGAAGAAATACGCGCCGTGTTCAGTACGTACGGTACCATCGCGGGTGAGAGATTCTAGCTAACATCGAATCGAAGGCGACAGAGCATACGTTGCCAGGTGTATAGAAGCAGAGGTAGCTCTAGCAAGTGCGTATGCGCCTTCTTATTGTAGTACATGCGTTCAGACATCGTCTATCTTCCACAGAGGCAGAGGCGACACTGAACGTTATACCGGAGGATGCTGCGAACAAGATTGCAGAGGGCTGCCTCGGTGCAACCGACAAGTTAGACTGGGACCGCCTACAACATGATGCTGAAATTGTCGGATATCCAATTTTAGGGCTAGTGAGGCAGCTGGATAAGTTGTGTGGGGAAAGTGGAAAGTACATGTGGGTATCTCCTTCCTAACATTCGCAGGTCAAGGTCACTGAGGACTTCGCTCTATAGTCACTGGGGGGCCACGACTCAAGACGTGATATTTCATGGAGTCGCAAAGTACATCACAATCTCTGATATGTTCTTTCCTGTAGATCATGGACACCGCCAGCATCTTGCAGATCAAGTCCGGACTCGAGATAATCTCTCGCCAGCTCGACAACGTCCGAGAGATCCTGACTCGCCTCTCTATGAAGTACCGCGACGCACCAATGGCAGGCCGTACACACCTTCAACACGCTCTGCCCATCACATTTGGATACAAATGCGCCGTATGGTTATCGTCTCTGGATCGACAAGAAGAACACCTCCGTCAACTCGACCGCAGAGTTCTCTTAGTTCAGTTTGGTGGAGCTGCAGGCACCTTAGCATCTCTCGGCAGCGATGATGACACCGGTCTCAAAGTCCGTGCAAAGATGGCTGAGGAACTCGGTTTGCACGACCCACCCATCTCCTGGCACGTAGCTCGTGATGGGATCGCCGAATGTGTTTCGTTCCTTTCGGTGAGTGTGCTCATAATAAACAGACCCTTTATGTGCTGAGTACCTTATGAAACAGATCCTCGGCGGCACCCTCGGGAAAATCGCCCTCGACCTCCTCCTCCTCAGTTCTTCCGAGTTCGGCGAACTCCAAGAACCTTTCGTCCCACACCGTGGCGCATCATCTACAATGCCACAAAAACGAAACAGCATCTCATCCGAAGTCATCCTCGCATGTTCAAAGCTCCTTCGCCAACACGCAGCTACAGCTCAAGACGCGATGGTCTCCGATCTCGAACGCGCTTCCGGTCCATGGCATTTGGAGTGGAGCTGTGTCCCCGAGGCTTTTTGTGCTGCGAGTGGGGCTTTGAAGCAGGCAGAGTTTGTGTTGGATGGGCTGGTTGTTGATACAGAGTAAGTTTGCCTGGATTGTGACGATTCTCCGCTACTCGCTCATTTTTATTTTATTTTTCTCAATGAAAAGCCGCATGCTCCAAAACTTGGACATTTCGAAGGGGCTCATTGTCGGAGAGGCGGTTATGATGGGGCTTGCACCTTCATTTGGGCGCAATGGCGCTCATGACATTGTATACGAAGCTTGCAAGGCCTGTATCGAAGAAGGAAATGCTTCAGGAGAGCAAGGTCGCCTGGCGGATAAGTTGAAGTCTATGCCTCAGGTCACTGAGAAGATGGATACCGCTGAAATCGACCGCCTTTGTGACCCAAAGAATTATTTAGGGAGCTGTGGAAGAATGGTAGATCAAGTAGTTGGGAATAGGGCCCCTTTGTTGTAGATAGATCTGCGGGATGAAGTGAAGAATATTCGCATCCAAATAATTGGTAGGTATCTACAACATTTAGTCGCTCGTCTAACATATATAAAATTAAAGACTTGTACGGAGTTGGGTGTTATATTGCACGACAAACCGGAACCCAAGCGAAAAACAAAAAACCGAAGAGAAGCAGCAAACAACCTTCCCTTACTTCCCAGCAACCTTAGTTCCCTCCGGCTCCCTTCCACCGTCTTCCTCAGTTCCACTCCCCTCATCCTGGTCGTTTTCTTGCTCCATCTCAGCTTCATCGATGACACCATGCCCTCCTTCAGCAACCGCGACATTCCGGCTCCCACTCCCTCCGCCTCTCGTATCGTCGTCTCGTTGTATATTCTCCCGCATAACACGAACATCTTCATCGACTTTGGCAGCGACCTTATCGATTGCGGCTTCGGCAAGGGAGACGTGAGCGCGGTGTTTGACGAGGTGAGCGGATTTGCGTGGCGGACGTTTGAGGCGGCGACGGGCTACCATAACAGGGACTGAACATTTCTGGATGAGATAGTGTGATGTAGAACCGAGTAGGATACTGCAGGGATAATGTCAGAGAGGGGGGAAACGAGGAACGGAGAGAGAGAGTCCACGCACTTCTTCAATTGTCCCAACCCACGAGATCCGACAATTAACATCACTGGTTCGTTGTGATCCACCACATCTAGAAAGAGAAGAAACATGTCAGAGCATCCGATCGGAATGTGAGAGTGGTACTATACCTAGAATCATATGTCGCGCATTCTTAGCATGCCAGGCTTGACAATGAATAGTGACATTCAACTTAGTTCGCTGGAGCAAGCTTGTCGCTTGTCGGACCAAGATGTACGAAAGACCTTGGCGCTGGGATAGAAGTAACGTTAACGCAAATTCGTACTTGAGAGAGTGAGCGCAGATACCTCCTGTTGACTCCTCAACTTGTTCGTTCGGTCGGTAGGGTTGGGGGTAGCTGGGTCAACTGGTAGAGGGCGTTAGTGATATGTCGGAAGGGAACAACGGACAATACACTCACTTCTCGCCTCATTCTCCACAACTGTCACAATCAACATTTCATCTCCGTCTCTGAGCACTGTGCCAATTCCCCACTCTACCGCATACCTCGATTCCTCACTCAAATCACTCGCAACAACGTACATCCTCTTCTTTCTCTCATCCTCGCGGACCTTCGCCTCCGGATCGCCCTGTGTGAGTGTGATTGTACACCTGTCTCGTTTGAACAGCGGCCGACTTGTCTTCAACGGCAAAGGCTCATGATGCCTCGTTGATTTCCGTCTCTTCGGTCCAGCGTTACTAGGTCCTCGACGAATCCTAGCGGAAGCACCCGTGTTCAACGTGCTCGGGAAGTACGGCTCCGGCGGCACAACGACATTCACTCCTTCACCAAGAGGATCTGGGTCGATGTCGAGTTCCGCGTCGACCGTGTCAGCGGCAGTCCATGCATTTGCCTCGGTGTTCCGTTCCGTCTCTGGGTCGAAAATATCCTCATCATCACTCCAATCTTCATCCTCGGTCTCTCCATCGGTCGTAGTCTCCCCATTAACAGTCTCGTCATCAGAATCGTGGTCGGTGAACGCATTGCGTGGGCGAATGGATGTAGGAGTTTCGGATAGGTCCACATCGGAGTGAGCTAGGGGGATGGCAGATGGCGCTGGGGAGGCTTCTCGATCTCTTCTGAAGCGACGGAAAGAGAAAGGTGATTGTGAGCGCGTACGAGATTGACTGCGAGATGGGGGGTCGGAGGCCGTGACTTGCGATCGAGAACGTCTGGAACTGGGGTTGGAGACGGATCTTCCTCGTTCTTTCTCGTCGTCGATGCTCGTGTTGGTACTCGTTCTCGAGAGAGACAGTGCTGAAAGACCTCCAACCATCATCCGAGCGAACGATCCCGATGCAGACTTGGCGATTTCCGGGGCCTTGGACATTTCGGGTGCTGTGGGCCTCGTCGGTGAGGCCTGGGCTGAGGTGGTGCGTTTGAGATCATTGTTGTTGTCGTTGGACGATGAAGACGATGTAAAGACCTTTGAACCGTTGAATAAGTTAGCTGACCAACGTTTGGAAGCAGTTGGAGAGTCCGCAGTAGCAGCACGACTGAGAGGAGCACCCTCAACATAATCATTCAGTTCTTTGCCCTCTGTGGGAACGGGAAGTTGAGCGGATGAAAGACCTGAGCTCGTTGACGGTCGACCACCACTCGAGGATGAAGGGCGCTTCAACTTCCAGCCACGCTTCTTGGCTGTATTCTCCGGTACGGACGACATGAAAGTTGGGTGTGAAAGAGACGAGTGTTGCTCACCTGTTTCTGGCAACAATTTCAGAATCGTGATGAGATCGCCGCTGCCGAGTCTCTTGGCACTACAACATCCGGAATCGGAATTGACTCACCGGCATGTTATGTTTCCTTTGATTTTGGGAGAAATAAAGGATTTGGTTCAACTTGGGAGAAGGGGAGAGTCTGAAGAGAACGAGGAAAGACAGAAAAAATCGTTTGCCAGCTCATACGTATTCCCAATTTGGGAATTTCAAAGTTGTGCGACTCCAAGATTCGAGAAACAGGCCTGGGACCGCCTGGGACCTCCCTCATCATTGTCATGTATTCCTGGCACATGAACCTCACATATGTAGGGCATAAGTACTATGGTTCTGGTTGGTCTATGATAATCCTCGACAACAATCCGTAGCTTGCAAGAAGTTCACCATGATCCGAGCTTCGGGAATCGGCAGCCTCCAAGCACATCCTGGCCAGCTTGCTTGTCAGGCATTGTCCTACTCCAGCGTCCGGAAGCCAGCCGAAGCCTCCAATCGACACCCCTGGAAACATTGCCGATGAGTTCCAAGCGATCCTGAGCCTAAGTACGTCCAAGTTCTGCCCCATGCCAAGCCTCAACTCCTCGAGATCGTTTCATAGCCCTGGCCCACGACGCCGAGCGTCGAGCTGCATCCTTTCTTTTTCACATGACGATGAACCTGAGAACGGAGACCTGATCCCGAGGACGGACCATCCATAGAACTGTCCATATGCGCGGAACTGTTCTGGGCGGCGGTGCGAGCGCGAATATCTCCCGCATGTCGTCGTTGAATGTCGAACGGCCAGCGGATGGAAGAGAAGATAGGTTGCGACCTAATCTGAGATGGACAGTAGTGCTCTTCAAGTTTTCGCAAATAAGTTTTGAGGAGACAGATAGGGAGAAGGACAAGGGAGGCATATATTGATTTCCTAGCGTCACTTAGGTAGTCCTAGAGCAGTGGCTCACACGAGAAACAATCGGCGTTCTATCGTCGTCAACAAAGCGGTTTCAAGATCCTAGAGGCGGACGAGGCTCAAGTCGAGAACCTTTGTCACTTGGATCTGGCAGACCTACCTATGGAGGCATCAAATACGTCCTGTTCGAATGCGTCAATACCTTTATTCTTGGTGTTGGTGGTGATGGTCAGGTCGAACAACCTTCGGCAATTGCCGACGCATTGTCGCTCTCTTCCACGATGAGCTCCTGGGCGTTCAACTTCCGAACTCGGGCTCGTCGAACAGATTCAGACTCGTCCTCGTCATCCTCGAGCTCATCTCCAGGACCGTATACCTCCTCACCCACTCGAAACCCCAGCTCCGAGACAGAGCTTTGGAATGACCTCGATTTCTCGAAACGAGAGGAACCAGAATGTGTTCCGGAGTACAAGCCCAATCCGTTTAGTATTGCAAGGATCAACGCCGCGACTAGGATGATGCAAAAGCCCAAAGAAACTGTGAAACCTACAGAGGAAAAGCGAAGGCGCCCGGACGAAATCGAGGAGGGTACTATTGCTCATGCTTTTAAACGGCAAAAGACGAAGGAAAATGAGAAACGCGAGACGACTATCGAAGTGAAAGTTGAGGACAACCTAGGTGAATCTATACCTATTTTGGTGAGGAACAACGCGTCTATGCAAATTTCATGCCATTCATTCTCTTCCGATAGTCCGTACCAGAATCAAGTAAACTTCGAACGTATGCTACACCTCAATCCAAATCGAAACCAAAATCGACGCGTTTTCGGCCCCCAGCTCCTGTGAAGAGAGCCTCTCCTACGCCTGTTTCTATACCTGCTGCTTCCTCGCCTCAATGTTCACCTGCTGGATCTCAGCCACGGATGATGGTCATGAACTCGCCCTCTCAGGAGCTTCCCGCTCCCGCTAGGGCTACTGCTCGCGACATTTTCAAGCCATTCAAGCCGAAACCTCAAAGTTCTTTTGCTCGATCATCTGCTAGCCCACTTGCTTCAGGCCCTGCTTCTGTTCATCTCTCTCACACCCCATCCTCAGTTGCTCTGATCCCAAAGGACGATTCTAACTTCAAACCTCATTTCGCCAGTCCCCTCCGTTCCTTCTTACCTCCAATGCCTCCGCCCTCTGCTACTCATCCTTCTTTTCGTCGCCAGTTCCAGGCACAGAACGTTACTCCTCGCCGTAGTGCTCATGCTCAATCCAATTCTCACCTAGCTATCGAAGGACCTACCTCAGCCCCATTGCCGGTCGTAAATATCATCACTCTGCCCCCAGTCGATCCAACGCCCCCAACTGGCGCTCGTAAACGATCGAGGTCACCAGTCTACACCCAATCATCGTCATCTCCTGCCCCATCTTCGCCATCCCCAGCTCCGCGCAAGAACTGGCGCATGGTTACGGTGGCCCAGCAGGAGGAAGACGCGGAGTGGAGTACGCTGCCTGCCGGGAAGAAGAGAAAGGATACCCCCGACCGTTCGACTGGGAAGTTCGCTTTGGGGTGGTTGAGGAAGTGACGAGTTTGATGCTTGCTTTCTATATTTCTGCTCATGGACCCGATGATCCCTTTATTTTCTTCAGTCTGAATGCTTGTCATAAGTTAACCACAGAATTCGAATGTTTCCCTTGCGAATTGCCAGATTCAGGCTGATGTTCCGAAGTGTGTTACCTCCGAAACCGACGAGTCGCCCAGGGAATCAGAGAGAATACAAAAAAGCCAGATAGTTACTTGCTCAGTCTAGCACCTCATACTTACATAGTTAAGTATCAACACGAAGGTCTAGTAGAGCTGTAAGGCAGCTTGTACCATCCCATGATTCAACCAGTACGATACAAGCAAAGCAAAATCAGTGCTCCGAATCTTCCTCTGAAAGTCCAAAGATCTGCCACAAAAGTCCAACCTGCCCAAACGGTCTCTCACTACCCAAAAGCGTAGACGCAGCCTCGTAACGATTTTCCTTCTTCCGAACTTGCTCGCAAACGTTCTCGTATGCTTTCGCCATCTTCCCCAACGCAGCATGGTGCATCTTGGTGTGTAGCCGTTGTACCGTGAGATGCGAAAGTCGCGGTGAGTGAACAACATCGGGGCTTGAAAGCCAGCGAGAAAAGTTCTTGAGACCCGCTTGAAGTTGTTGAGGCTCCGTTGCAGGGACGCGAGAGAGAGGTTGCTGGACATCGATTAGTTGGAGTGCATGTCCGTTGCCCTTGAGGGAAACTTACCGAATCGTCATGCTTCTCACAAGTCGTTGCAATCTCTTCCAGCCCGGCGTCCACCATGATTTCATGATACTGAAGAGAAGGGTCAGTAATTTTGCCGCGTACGGGACGAGACTGCTCACATGCTCCTCGGTCAATGTCGCCACTCTTTGGTCGATAGCCTCTTGTAAACTGGTCTGCTTGCCTTTCGTGAACTCGAAAGGCTCAATCGCGCCCTGTGAGTGACTCTGATCAGCGCTGAAGGGCCGCCAACATATAAGAGGAAACGAACCAGCAAATAGCTCAAGCAATTGAGTAAGAACACTTGCATATCCCACCTAGGTTTCACCTGTTTCTTCCGCTCGGCTGCGTTGACGCACGTTTCAATCGCTGGGTCAACCATGATGTCCAGCACTTCCTTGAATCCAGCCACGAGTTGATCGGCGTCTTCATCACCGAGAAGGGAAGATTGATAGACGGCCATGATCTCGCGCAGGATTTGAGTATGTTCCAGAATAGGTATCGGAGGTGTTACAGAACGGTCCTCACTATCCTACAGGGGTAATATCTGTGAGCATCGATTTCGAGATGTGAAGAGCACAACGCACCAGTCCGACGCGGAGAAGAGCCCGACCCTGAGTTTCAATGGAATCGAAAAATGTTTTGTAGGCTAGATCAGTAGTCCTGCAAGGGGGTGATTAGACTGACTTTGTTTACTTCGCAGAAGAAAGACGCGTACTCTTGTAATGTTTTAGACAGTACAGCTTCGGGTCCAATAGTAGCTTGCATCGTGGAGACATAAAATTGCAGTAAATTCGCAATCTTATACAACATGATGCTGCTTTCCTGCGACCGCACAGTCTGCTGAATTCTTCCCTGTTTACAGTGAGTTTAGCATTGAGCGTACGGTGGTAGCAAACCAGACACAGACCTGAAGTGGGACACACAAGCGTTTGACAGCGAGATCCATGAGCTCTCTTATCCACTCTTCCTCCTCAGTGTTCTTCGCATGGAACGATCGAACGCTTCCTACCATCCTCCCATGGCTCGTCACCCCAAACAAGCCCTCGAGGAATTCGCGCTCGGCTGCTATGGCCTGATGCACCCAGGCTAGCATATCGCCGACATAGCGCATCGGGTCGTGTGCGTGGAGCTCTATGGGTCGCGGGAGTCCAGACGGACCACCTCTAGTCAGGGCGGTAACAAAGGACGTCTGTAGTGCGGATTGGCGCGTTTGGGAAAGCGCTGTTAGAGCTTCGCTGGAGGATATGGATGAGAAGTCTATCGTTGTCTTCTTGAACGAACTCACCTCAGAAGTTCTGGCCTTTTCCTCAATCTGGCAACGGCTTCACTCATAGTCGGGCTCACTTCGAGTTGTACATCGCGTCCGATATGCAAAAACTCGTATGAACACCACCGAAAGATCTTCTCGTAGCCTTGCTCAAGATACGAAGATGTTGATGCCATGATATCGAGACTGCCGACAATGAGATGAGATGAGGTCCACGAGATAGATGACAACGCACACTCACCCTGCTTTTGTCGGTCCATCCTCGCCAGACATGAGAACTCTGCAATCCTCTCTTATGCGTTCAGTCTTATCCATGGCCGCGAAGAATTTCTTGCCGACAGGAACGTCCCTCGAAGTGACCGCCTGAACCTCGTCGTCGGTGAGCGTAAACCGCGACAGAAATAGGGCGATGATGGTCTGCTTCTCCTCAACTTCCTGCCTTTCTTGCGATCAGCTTAGAGGGAGTACGATTTTGAGAAGAATGCTCACCTCTCTTCCCTAAGGTTCCCGGCCTTCTCGAGTAAAGACTTGCTGGCTTCATTCGTGAGATTCAGATGTTTCTCAGCTTCATCGCAGTGTTGGTGCATAGCAGACACATGATTCTGCAACACGTCTAATCTCTAATAGCAATAAGCAACACTCACGGAGTCCAGAAGAGATAGGACGTACCGAGTCCAGCTCTTTAAAGACTTGTAGGAAATGTCGACTCCCTTCCGCCAGCTGCTTTTCCATATCGCGCTTCAAGTGTTTCCTCGCCCTTGCGGCAGTCTCTCCGGGGGTTACCTCGACATAGGTTGGAGGTACCCGTTCTAGGGGCGTATCTTCGCGAGAAATATCTTCATCTTCTGCAACTACCACGCCGGCTGCGGGCCCATTCGAGGCATATAGCTCTGATAATGTTTGCAGTGCTTCTCGTGTTGCGTGGTCATCAAAATTGGTTCCAAGGACTTTGTAGAGTCGTAGATGGACAGGATTACGCGGCTGAGTACTGCCTTGCGAAGATTTCCTTTCGTCAATTGAGGAATAAGAGTTGGAGTGCGAGATTTGTGGAGGTAGTGGAGGCATAATAGAACCTCAATTTCTAACCAACTCGCATTCATGGCAGCAGGCGCCAGAATAAGCGCCGAGGGACATCCGGAACGAATTCTTGTAGAGCGGAGTCGGTCGATATATCATCGTTCATCTTGTTGCCTCCGGATCTAGAGTCATCGAGAGGGAGAGAGAGAGGGAAAACAATCTCGGAAAATCAGACTTTTGTGCACAAGAAGACAAATTGATTGAATATATGTTATACAAGAGTGGTTATTTAACAAAACACGGAGCGACGGACGTAGGTGAGTAATACACAGGCATTTGTCAGTGGTGTTAGTGATAATTGCGATGAATATAATGATGTGCATGATTCGACATAAAACCCAGAAGAAAGAAAGTCATCGTCCCCACTGAGGAGAACCCTGATAAAACAAAAAAGAAAAGAAACGAAGAGATTATGGAACGGAAAAGTTCGCGTTACTATCGTACAATGGTTCTAGAAGTCCGTTTGATCTTGATTTTTTTGTGTGTTTTCAAGCCCTGATCGACTTCGTCAGCATTGAATGGACGTTGGGAAACTGTCGATACTCACATGGGGGACTCCGCCATGGCGGGCAACGACTCGTCACTGGAGGTGCCTGGTTTGCGTTTGAGACTCGGCTTTTTGTGTAGAAGCAATCCTCCCTTCTTGTCTTCCTGTGGAAGCTCCGTCGGACTTGCCTGGCGCTTGTTGCTGATCGCGCTCATTGCACTCCCACCACTTCCAGAAGCCTTAGAGGCGAGTGTCGAAATGTCCGACTTGGATCCCGCCGCATCTGACATGACCTCGTTGCCGATGAGATGCTTCCCAAGTCCATTCTTCTTGACCTTGCTCTTTCCTCGGCTCTTGCTGGTCCTGCTCTTTCGGGGCTTTGGAGGGATGCCGGCCTTCTTGTTCTCCTCGTCCAGAACCATCAAAGCCCCTTCCACGACGACAGCGTGTACGAAGACATACTGCCGCAAGCTCTGGCACAAACTCATCCTCTGCTCTCGCATGTCCTGCACCACCTCCCATAAAGGAACCTTATACATGCTCAAAGCGTTCGGTGAGTCATGCTGATGGAGAGGTCGAGGTTCGGTGTAATCGAACGCAGCTCTTTGGGCCTCGGTGCTCTTGAGTTTCGAAGATGCGGCCTCTGCTGCCGCGTATGCGACCTTGTCCAACTTCTTGTCAAAGCCTTTCAACGAAGTCGATCCAACGTTGTCCGCACCAGTAGTGGGGAGTACACCGGCTTCTCTCGGGGAGCTGTTCGCAATCGAGGCTGATCTCGACCGGAAGCCAGAGGCCGAACCTGAGTTGGAACCAAGTCCTGAACCTCCGCCGGAGCGACCTGAGCCACTTCCTGAACCTGACTCCGGCGGCACTGACCCAGGCCCTGAACCTGAGCCCGACGCTGTTCCCGAACGTGGTACTTCCGGTGGAGGAGAATCGGAACTTCTATCGAGAGGCGGGCGAAGCATTTGAGTGCCGGCGAGGCCTTCTCCGCTACTGCCGCTAAGACCGCCGCCGCTAATGTCGCCGCTTCCTCCACTTCCTGCGCTCCCACCACTTCCTCCGCTCGCTGCCCCTGTTGGTGAGAGAGATCTCGGCTCAGGAACTGCATCCGCATCAGCGGCAGTGAATGGTGCAGGCGAACGTCCAGCTCTCCTGTCGGTGTCGCCCAGAACCCATGGTGTAGAAGACCTGTTCTTGGATCGAGAGGGCCTTTCCGGCTCCTTGCTCGTGGGCGGAGGTATAAGGAAAGAGTCCCTGCTGGCGTCTTCACCGACGGCAGTGGACACGTCCGTTGGTCGGCCCGAGGGTGCTGATCCCGTGCGCTCTCTGATGGTTGGAGGCGGTCTGAGTTGACTAGTCAAGGCTCGCTTGTGTCCTTTGCCACTTCCACTTCCGCTCCCACTACCAACAGACAACGATGTAGCTGAGCTATCTTCTCCCTTGTTCATCAGATATGGGATACGGCCTTTGGTGCCAGCTGGAGGAACCTTGCCTGTAAATCGTTTGTCAAAACCGCTCGCGAACCCATAGGAGTCCTCGGATGCGATAACCGAAGAAACTTCAGAGATGGGGACCGCACCAGGAAGAGAGGATGCGGCCCCAACCGAAGACGGTCCGCTCTCGGGAAGAGGCAACCGGAGAACACGATCAGCTAGGTCTCGAGACACTCGACTTGCGCTCCCGTAGTTTCCTGTTTGGTCGGAGACGTTCTGACTCCACATCCTAGTCGTGGTGTCTGCTTCCTCCTTCTGCTTCTTCTTGAAGTCCTCGACGGATAAGGCTGACATCGGGTCTACCTGCATCGGCATCGGGGTCTGGACGTCTTTGGCGTGAGATACGTCGTCCGTGCTAGAGTTCCCCTTGCTACTGCGACTACGGCTCCTCTCGCGTTGTTCGGTGTGCGGGTTAGGTCCCTGGGAACGAAAAAGAGGTTAGCGCGCCTTGCTGCAAAACTGGATAAATAGAAACACTTCAGGGGATACCATTTCACGATGAACGGCAACGTGGAAGACGTCTCCTCCATGGCCTGGGATTGGAACCGTCTCGAGCATCCCAGCGTCTGTCATATCGATATCGCCGCTCCCGCTTCCACTACCAGTCCCGCTTGGACTGGCTTCGTTCATGATAACATCTTCCCCTGCCATCCTGGCCTCAAATGCTCTTCTAGCCTTCTCAAGCTTCTCCTCCGCCCTTCTCTCGGCTTCCCTAGCCTTCCTCAGCTCTCGCCTGACGCCGTCCAAAACGGCGTCGATGGCGATGTAACCTCCTGTCCTACCAACACCCGCAGAGCAGTGCAACAGCACGGGAGCGTTCTCCCTTCCAAGAGCATGTTTGGCAACGCCGGTCTTGCGATCGATCTCTTCGTTAGACGGCTTTCTCGAGTGTTTCCTAGGACGTTCGTCATCGAAGAAACGAACACTCGCCACCTTCGTCGCCGGTTGGGCACCATCAGTTCCTTCTGTCTCCGATTCCACAGTGCCAGGGAGAGGATCGACCACGTCCGCATCAGCGACTGCCGTATCCACCTCCTTGATCAGCCCTAGCAGACCGACCGTATCGTCAGGAACATTCATATCCGGCCAATCCAGGTACTGAAGATGTACGATTCGCCTTGGAGGCATGTGAGGATACCCGGTGTGCCGAAGCTCGAACGTACGCTTGATGATGGGTAAGTCTCCAAACGTCGATCCTCCTTTCCTGACCGACACAGAAGACCCACGAGCAGAGGCGGATGAAGGCGACGTCTCGTTCTTGGGTTCAACACTCTGCATGTCTCTGGATTTCTTCGCGGGGCTCTTGTTCCTCTTCTCCTTGACCCTGACCTTCTTCTTCGATTTCTTCTTCGACTTTTGCTTCTCTGCCTCCTCTTCCGGGTCGGGCATGACAGGGAAGTAAAAGCCTCCCGTCTCTGCTTTCTTGGCACCTTCTCCGACTTCGCGCTCCTTCTCTTCATCGATCCTCCCTTCAATGCTGATCTGTGTGAGCTGGAGTGGACCATACCACTCATCCTTCCAATAAGCACCGCACTTGATCATCGAACCCTCAACCTCACGTGTCAACATGACGATGACATGCACGTTCTGCTGATAAACGAGGCTAGAATGAAAGGGAGTCGGTCAGTCAGTACGAGAAGAAACCAAAAATCGATTGCAATACTCACGTCCAGAAATCAGTGAAAGTCGCTTCCAAAGGCCCCTGAGTAGCGATATATCGTCGCTTAGTACAGAGCGGCTGCACGTAGCTCGCATTGACGTAGTCGTCGTAGGAATCTCGTTCTTGCTTATTCTTCTTGTCCTTCTTCCTTGATAGACCCGGAACACCACCATCTGCCCTATCGGTCCCGCTCTCCCATTCACTCTCGGTGGCTGTGGTCTCTCCACCGCTGCCTCCACTGCCGGCATTGCTCCGCCACTGCGTGAAGGACGAAGGTAACGACGCGGTGGAGTTTGTGGCACCAGGTAACCCGAGCGACATGGACGGTTTGGGGTGCGGGAATGGCGGAGGAGGCATTGCACCAGCGCTCGTCGTTCGGTTCCTCTTCATGGGTAATGTCAAAGTGAAACCACCAGGACCATTGGAACTTGAAGGTCCAGCAGACGACGGTTTAGGAGGACTTGGACTCCGAGTGTTTCGTGCTCCAGCCCCAGGACCAAAGATAGGTCCAGTCAGGGCACCACTAGGAGTGTAGGTTCCGCTAACATTGATACCGGGGAATCGAGGAGCATTTTGGGCAAGCGATGCCGCAAGGAAAGGGTGAGAGACGTTGTTGGTGATCGTGGGGAACCCAGAGGATGGTACCGACGACGACGGTTGGAAGAGGAATGGTGAGGGCTTCGTGGAGGACGTGGAAGATTCCGCAGGGTCGTGTCTGACATCTTCTTCATCGGGCCGTCTCTGATGAAGCTTCACCCGAGCGTGCTCGAAAGGCCATATATGCCGATACCTAGATAAGGAAAAATAGCCGGTCAACTAAAGTTCATGCAACGCTGAACCTAACAGACTTACCGATTCTTCGATCCCTTTTCGACACCGGCCGTGATACTATATGGGAAGGGCGCATTGGGAGAACCAGGGGCTCCTGACTGCTTGTCGCTTTTTGCCGGAGCACCCTCTTCATCGACTTGCATGTGGATATCCCTGGGCGTCTGGAGTGGTGCTCGATCTTTCGCCAGTTCACTCGGGCCCTTATCCATTTCGACATCCATGTCTTGCAGCATTGACTTCGTACGTTCTGCATCTCTCTCTGCGCCGTCATTCAAGACCTTCTTGTTCTCCGCCTCGCTTTCTCTGGAATGGTGCTGCATGATTCCCATCAATCGCCTCTGCTCAGCAAGCTCTATCCTGTAGAACTGCATTGCAAGGTTCTCCATACCTTCGTCCACCAACGCAGGATCAGGATCTGTCAGTGAAGTAGACGAAGATCCAGGTGAGGAAGACGATGAGTTACGGTTGTTGGAAGAGACTGATTCTTGGGATTTAGGGTTGGAAATGGCGTCTCCGGATCCAGACGATAAACCAGCAGAATTTTCGTTGCCATTATCAGTTGGAGATTTCGAGGATAGTGCAGAGGATCTGAATTTGACGGAGGAGGGTATAATCGCTGCTGCATGCGCTCGTACGTTTAACAAATCTTCTTTGTCATCGTCGCCAAAGTCGAGCTCCTTGTCCTCGATAATGGTATCATTGGTAGACCGTTTGCGCTTCTCCTGGATGCCTGAAGAGTCCTTCTCGGCTGAACCGAGGTTGCCGCTCGATGGCGAAGTATCCGATTCGCAATCTGATCTGTCGGTCTCGTCCGAAGTGGTAGAAGATGAATCTTCGAGTCTGGGTGCAGCACTCTTTCCGATGTCCTTTAACCATTCAAAAGGAAGCTCATCAAGCCGTCGACGGACCCGTTTAGGCAATCGCAACGGTATACGTTCGGTTATACCCTATTCAAACAGACCGGTCGATGCAGAGCGCGTTGTGGAGTGGGAAATGGGGAACGAGAGAAAAGCGCAAGCAAGTTTGGTGAGCAGGGTTTGATAAGCATAAATAAACTAGAAACGCTCACCTGAGACAATTCTGTATTCTGCCTTATCGCATCGAAGAACGGATTGGCGACAGCTTGCGGTGGGTCACGGTAGCGCACCGACATTGACGAGTGGTTGGAATCGCGAGGACCGAGAAGAGAAGGTGTAGGGATTGGCCGTCGCGTCGTCGACGTCGAAGAGAACGCTGTCGGAGGCAAGAAATTTGGACGCAGAGCATGAGATGGGCCAGCACGATCACCACCTCGACCACGACCCCCCATGTCGCCAGCACCGATACGCAGGCTACTATCACTACCGCCAGGAGCTTTCGTCGACATCGGATTACCGTTGTTCTCGTCGTCGTCCTCATCGGGTGGCGGTCTTGTATCGACAAGATGTCGTCGCTCCCTCCATACTTTCTGGAATCCGCCCTTCAACCAGTATAATTGTCCTTCGAATTTACCTTGGGTATCGTCGTTCGCAAACTTCCTCAACAACCCCAAGAGATTGCTTCCCTCTGGCAACGCTCCGCTTGGTCCTGTACCGCTCGTATCTGCATCGTACACCACGATCTTCTTTGCTTCATGCCATTTCCCAAACCGTTCTCTGGCATTGGTAGACGGCAGCATTGCCGCTAGCCGATCCAACGAGAACAGCGGCCGCTTCAACAACGTGGTCGGCACTGACAACGATATCGCTGACGGTATTCGGGCTGATGCGTAGGCCGCATGCGGTCGAATGTCAACGATGAAGGCATCAATCTTCTCGAGCTCCTCTGGATTGATGCTTTTGAAGTGTTCTGGGGGATAATGAGTCTGTTTTGACGCTGTCGCTGGTGCTGCTCCGCTGCCCGCCCGCCCACCACTACTACTGCCAGCAACAACCGCTGATCCGCTACCGCTTGCTGTTGCTGTTCCTGTTCCTGGCAGGCCACTTAGGCTCAGCCCACTATTAATTCTCTTCTTCGGTGATGGTAATGAGCGAGGGTCGAAGTTGCTCAACAGAGACGTCGAACCCGGTCCAAACCGTTGTTGGATGGCTTTGGCGAAGTCCTCGGTATTGTCAACATCGTCTTTGGCCCCTTGATTGGCTTTATGTGCTGTTGCGAAGAAATCCATGTATCATGGAGGGATGGGGGAGGGGGACAGGGACGGAGGGTGGAAAAATTGATAATTAGGACGGGTAGAGAGAGGAATATAGGATAGTTGAGATGGGAAGGACTCGTTTGTGAATTTTTGGGAGGACATATCCCTGGATTCCATGATGTCATCCCACTGGAGATCTGTATTGTACCTGCGCTCCGGGTCACGTGCACAAATTTTCGATGAGTTTCTACGGTTCTGACGTCGTTCTCCATCGCAAAAGCTGGGTTCTGGCCGAGCTTTAGCTGCATTTCTGCCGGAATTTTGACCTTTATAGACGAAAATGGGCCCTGTGGACCCAATATCGCAATTTTCTGAGGTTGACTGACTTTTTTCTACAGCGGATTTTATGTTCGATCGACGACCACCCGTGGCGCGTCATCGCCATCGGATCGAGGTCGCATAGGGTCGCATCCCATCGTGTATGTCACACGACAAAATGGAATCAGTCACACGCTGTCACACTTTCACAATCGCCGAAGCCCAAGTACTCGGAACCACGTAGCGAACTTCCGTGCTCGGTTCCCAACAGATTTCAAGCGCTTTTTGACTTTCAGTAGGCTGAAATCCGGGCGCACATCGGTCTAGAGTGCAAATAATTGTATATTCCATGGATTTTGATACGTGTATACGATACAGCTGTGCCAACAGCCGAGCCCATTATAGAGCCGGCGGATTCAAGTGCTCGTTCTCCGGGTACCCATGCCTGAACATTCAGGCTATGATTACCATGTTCTTTAATCAGATCGCGTTAGCCTAGACTCAGGAGCGATAACACGCTACGCTTTCCCATTGGCGTTTGACGAATTGGAATGGAAGGATAACGACTGCCATTGGGCCGCCTTAAAATGGGCTCGCGATTGGATGGTCTAGACTTCTCGTCGGTAGCGGCAAGTCGGCAGGTGTAAAGAGATGAAGCACCTGAGAGGCACGCACGAGATAGCCCCGAAACGTGCTCGCAAGGCTAGTAACACAGGGCATGGGTTCCATCAGGGTCCAGAGTTGAGAACGATGAATCGAATCAATGAGCGGCGTTATAGAATGCCTTCCATGTTCCCTTCATCCCGAAAATGGGGCTAGGATAACATTCGTCGTCACATTGCCGGGCACCTTCCGGGGGTCCTCCGCACATTGGGGGAACCAGATACAGAGGTATCGCGCGTCCCGCAAGCTCCCAGAATCCCAGACCGAGATTCCATAAAGCACCACAGATGGCCTCGGACCAGAAGGCGAAGGGTCGAGATGTCGAGAGACCACAAACAGCAACACACCCAGACGAACGAGGTCACCCTAGACGTCAATACCCCCAATTCTCCCAGTCCGGCACCAATGACGACAAAACTCTATTCCCCAATGGTCTCGGGTTGTATACCGTGGCGAGAGAGGTCATGAGCACCACCCACACTCGCTGGCATAAGTTGTTTGTCCCGAGTCTATTAGGAGTTTGGAGTCGCCTAAACCATCGCTCCTTAATCACATTTGCGAGGGTTTCAAACGACGAAGGTGGTGACGCAGACTGACGCAGATACGTGGGGTATGATATGTGAGAGGATGTAGAATTGGGGTCGGACCAGTGGGTTGGCGACACATTACGAGCGATGCGGTCATCGAGAGGCAATCTGAGGAAAACAGTCGACAACATAGCCGAGCCTCAGCGCCAGTGCGCCCCAGTGTCGGTTGCTCCAAGGGAAAAAGAACCCAGTGATATGCACTGACCGGAGAGGCAAGAGGACGTCATAAGCACTATGAGGAGGAAACATAGGAGTATACCACACACCGTGAATCCCATAATCCAACATACGAAAAGAGCTCTAATCTCTGAACTGGCCATAATGTAGAGGAAGTGAAGTGAAAGAGGGTCTAAATGGGTACCAGAGCGACCATGGTGGTGGTAAGGAAGAAAGAGGCAAAGAAAGGTGAAAACGGGGCACGATCGCGACCTGACGCCCGTTCGATCGCTGATGTAAGCCTCGGCCGCGGACCACGAGCACGTGAGTTATTCTGCTCCCAGGGAGACGCCCGCGACGCGCGCAGTCACCAGGGACCTGGTCCTGACGCGTGTCTCCAGCGCTTGAATTTCGAAATGCGGAAGCAAAAGAGGTTGTGTGGGTTGAAGATCGTCTGTCGATAAATATTAGATCGATTAGATAGTAACCAAGTAGGAACATTTCGAACGCTCATCGCACCCGAACTTCCATCTGTCCAATTCCCAAGTAATAGAATGATCAAGAGTACTGGCGAGAGGAACAGGACGAGATCCTGCAAAGTACGTACAGCAGCCTCTACAACAGCAAGTACATCACCAAAGAGCAGAAAATGGAAAGAAACCATACACCCAATAATCTTAAAAAACCCGTTAAGTACAGCGTGCATTCGATACACCTGAACGGCGAACTAGGACGTCCATATCCCAAGGTAAATAATCTAAACTGTCATGTCAGAAGAGAAAATCTAAACCGAAAGAAACAAAACGTCAAGACTTCACCTTTCTAGAAGTTTTTATAATACACTATATCCAAACATTCTAAATTCGACCCAAATGTCATTTATCTCCCCTAGTACTAGTCAAAAATCCTCCGAAAAAGCGGACCAAGAATCTCCCTCCGAGGGAGACGAAGGTGGTGGTGTACTCGCCGCACGTCTGGTTTCTTCACCAGGTCGGCTCGTCAGATGGTGTTCAGTATCACGGTTGAGCAAACGCGATACGGGGATCGCGGCCTGTGAGCGGACTGCACGATCGGCGGATCGTGAATCGGCACTTGAAATATTGGATGTACTGGGAGGGAACGGGGTTTCCTGGGTCTCGCTGGCTACGGGGGTCGACTCGCGGTACCCATCGCGATGACCGTGGCGGGAGGACTCCACGATATGGCTTGGATGATGGTGTCGATGACGGGGTCGAGGAGATGTGGATGTGGATCTGGGTACGGATACTGACATCGGCGTGGTATTGTCTGAGGGCATAATGTCGCGGCGGTTGTCCCCACTGTTGAAGTCGAGATGTGGAAAAACTTCTCGGACGCCAGGGAGCCTGGGACCGCTGGTGCTGGAGGATGTGTCCGCGGCAGTCGCTTGGTGTAGAGCAGAGGGGGAAACTGTCAAAACACTGGTGGTGTAGAGCTCGCCTTCTGGTCTGTGATGGACATAGGAGGAGACTGGAGAAGACAAGGGTGTCGCGTCAGGGTCCGGGCTGAGTCTTGACGTGGACTGTAGGGCCACCGGGTGGGAAGATGTGGGTATCTCACTAGCCGATAAGGGTGATAATGAACCGGTTTTGTGTGGTGCAGAATTCGAAAAATTTCGAGGGTGAGGCTGGTATCCATGTTTTCGTTTCTTGTGGCGAGTCAATGAACCTCTATCGTTCGTCGCGAAATCACAACCTTCCTCCTCGCATGGGCACATCTTCTGACGGTCGGGGAAGCTAAGGGTGATTGATGCATAGAATTCGTAAGCAAACCATGAATCCCTGATACAAGAACGACACTACGCACTGGGTATTGATATGAGTTTCCATGTTTGATTTTTGGAACGCTTTGTGGTCGCAATGGGGGCAATGGTATGAGCTTCACATCCGTCGCGCGAGAAACGTGAGGAGTGCTGCGTTGGATGGCAAGAGGAAAATAAGGGCACATACATCTTATCCCGGTCCTCAGAGCTAAGATGGACCTTCATGTGCCTCTCATAGTCCGCTAGACGTTTCGAGGAGTAGTTGCAGATTGGACAAACATGTCTGTTGCGCTTCAGCGCCGGAAAAGGAAGGCAGTATAAACTTCATGAATGGGAAAGACATCGACGATACTCACATCGGATCCTGGCATCGTTAAGATCGTCGGGTCGCAAAGCGAGAGAAGAGAGATGTTGCTCGAGAAAGGCAGGGCAAAGCTGCAATAGCAAGGTTCTTAAGAGAGGAAAAATAGCGCAAACGTGGTTGATGGCTGGTCCAAGCTGCTTAACGCCTATTCCAACTGTCGATTGCAGCAACTTGGAAACTTTGACCGGCCGTTCCAAGCTGAGCATGCAAGTAATCGCAAGTCTAGAGAAACGACGGCCCACGAGGAGGGAATCAGGGAGATGGAACTTCGAAAGGACCTCCAGGCTGGCAAGATGTTCACAAACAAATTCAAGTGCCGCGCGATTTTGTTTCAAATTCCATGTTTTTCTCGCGCGAGTGGATGCGCATTGCGATTTGTTGCTAATCGGAGTTACAACGACAATCGCTACCCACGAGACCGTGAGGATGCTAATAGGGAAGTGTTATTTTCCCCCTCCTCCAGCCACAAAAGATTAACGACTCACGAGAACGGGTGTTTTAAGCCCAGTTGGCATTCGAACGAGCCCAATGAAGTAGTCGGTCATGCCCGGAACATGTGTAGAGAAACTATGGAGTGCAAGAATTCGCCTGAAGAGGCACTAAGCTCTACTGGAAGGTCGATATCCCAAGCCGGAGGATACATCTAGGCAGCTTGGAGAATTGGAGATCGAGGGTCGTCGACGGAAGCTTGATTGCAAAATGTCTCACCCGTTCATGACTTTGTCTCGCCTCGTTCACACACCCCACCACCTCAAACCCGCTCTCCGTCCTAGCGACCTGGCGTGTGTGCCAAAGGGAGACAGAATCGCTGTGTTGGGCAAGTGCAGACTCAGACTCTACGCCTTTGAAGCCAGATACCCCTCCCAATGACCTCACATCACGCAGATGCAAGAATGCCTGGATGAAGTGGGGAAGTGGATGGACCTTCGCGGGAGTATGAACAGGAAGCAAGTGGACCAGAGATATTTGCAGTACTTTCTGGTGGGCACAACTCGTCGGATCGCTCTAAGGAGAAACACTAATGTTCATGTCCTCTCGCCTCGCATGCAAAGCGGCATAGGGTAAAGCTCGGCTACCTTGCACACAACCACGGAGCTAACATAACTTTGGAAAGCTCAAGGCGAACCTCACACCTCTGGGATGACAGATAAACGTCCGCATTATGCCAAATGAAAACGCAACATGGCTCCCATGGCCTGACATTGAACAGTTCCGATTCGTGCTTTAGGAGTCAAAGCCGACAAGGACCACGCCGTCCATGACAGGTTGAACAGTACGCGGTAACGCTGCTGTAAGCTTCGTAATGCAATTCCGTGCGTCAGGGAGCGCGGCGGTCTAAATAGAAGCGAAATTACCTCGTATGTCGGGGCGGGGCCAAAGCAAGCAGCGGCCTTCAATTGATGACCTTCCTCTCTGTGTGCCCTTGCGGCCTGCAGCAGCCGCTGATCGAATGCTGAACACGAAACAAGAAATCGTAATGCCCTGGAGATTGAACCTCGTCGGATCCAATGTTCAACCAGTCCCATCGCATCGAGGCTGAGGCTCTTTGACAAGACCTCGAGAGCTGGCCATCTAATATCCCTTCAACCGCGATATAGAATTGGCTTTGTGACCTGCATATCCAATGTGGGCGACGAGAGATTTGTGCCGCCCTCCCAAATGATGTCTGGCGGCCAAGGAGTGTAGCAAAGAGACAACGCTGTGCGAGGAGGGAAGCCAAAGAGTACCGCTGGATTCAGAACAGGCGCATTTCCGATCTACGCAATGGGTATCGATTAATCATGTCTCTCGCGTCGCAAGGAAGTAGACGAGCTAAAGATGGCGACTTCAAGGTAACCTTCCACCACATCCTATGGAAAGACGTTGGGGACGGCATTTGAGGTTGGTACCACAAATGTCCAGTAGGACTGTCGCGAAATGGGCTCCCAGTATCTGTCGGAGGTACCTCGTGAACTCGAGGAGGTCCAGAAGGAGTGGACGCAGACGTACGGTGTGCAAGACTTCGACGAGTAGCTCCCTCTTCTCTTCAGCCCTTCCCGGGGTCCCTCCCCCTTCGCATTTGAGACCTTCACTGAGTTCGAGCTTAGGGGGGAACCCAAACAGAAGAAAAATGCGGACGGTATACTCGCGAGTCAGAAGTGAGAGGTAGACTTGGCTAGCGCCTGGTAACGTGAAAGGACGGTCGCCTCATTTGGCAGTTACAGGGCAGTTATGGCACCTGGCAATCGTCCTTCTTTTCCACCTTCACAGTCCTTAGTGCAGCACCGGCGCAAGAATTATTTTGCCTCTCAGTTTACCTGGCTTTCAGGCCTCCTATCTCTCCTGTCCTATGAATCTTCACGGCACTTTGGTTGGGTGCCAAAGAAAACGCATGGCGCCCGCGGGGGACCTGTCATCCATCGTCCTCAACTTCAACCTCGGTTTGGCAAGGGTACAAAATCATTTAGTCGCGGAGGGACGTCGTGCTTTACTGTGAGGATCAGCTATGGGTCGGCATTTTTGGTGAGAACACTACTATCTTAATAATTTCGCAAACCCTCTCACATAACAGGCAGTTGGACTGGAAGACTCAAGCTCAAGTCTCGTAGGATCGTCCTTTGGTCCAGCCTCGCCCTCAAGCTCGCGTCTGTGGCTAATAGTTTCCCCCGAAGTTCCTGAAAGACTCACAAAAACGATGAGGAATTCATTCGCCGGGTCTATAGATCAACTACGGTAGTGGTGTTACAATAGCGAGTCTACACTGTTGCCCGTTTCGTGCCCTCACTTTCACCAATACCCCTCTCTCGTCCTTCCTCGTGGATTCCCTGCGGAAGGCGATCAGTAACAAGGTTACGTTCCAAAGCGGCTCAACATACCTATCCATCAGACATTTCAATTCGAGAAACTTTGAAAGTGACATGCTCCCAATGGCGAACCCTTCACCACGAGACAGAGAGAACCCTCCGGTAGTCACATATCCGATCACAGCGTCCCCGGAGGAGGTCGTCAATTCAGTAGCCTTGTTAAAAGGTAAACAACAGCATCGGATAAGGAAGAGACATTATACATACCTTAGAATGGTTTATAGTGCCATCGGATAATGACCCCACGGCATCTTCCATCTCAACCTCTGACACCGAATAGATGATAGCTAGATCGCTGGGTGAGCCTCTGCCGCAAGGATTAATCTTTACTGTTATGAGGGCACGCTTCAGGAGCACTCCAGGCGTGACTTGTGGGGGCAGAGCACCCAGAGAACGTTTCTCCCGGTATTTCTCGATAGTGCCGTAGAGTACTGTTGCGGCATCTCGAAGCTCCGTTGCCAGCAATGCCCGCAGGAGTTCATCTCCGCGAACAACCCAAGGCGCGGCCTCTGGGGACTCGCTATGACTTTCCGAACTCGAGGACGAGTCTATTTCCATGGTACCTTCAGCTTCGGGCTCTCTTTGCGTGCTCACAAGATCTTCTTGTTGCCCACCCTTCTCTGCCCGAGCGGCCAAGCCCAATACAACCTCCCAATCTGCTTTCCATGGGCTCCTGGTCCCTAGTTTCTCATAGTTCACTTTCTTTGCAGGAGGAGTTCTCTGCCACTTCGCCTTCTCTTCTTCCTCCCGCTCCTTCGCGTACGCGTCATAGAGTTTGTTCCCAGGAAAATCTCTTGGGAAGTAAGGTTTCCCCGCTTCGAAAGCCTGATGCGCGCGCTCCCGTTGACCACCAACACGGGTACCGGTGTGGATAAGAGAGGGAAGGAAGGCCATTGACCAGCCTGCAGGAAACATGAGGGTGTATCCGTGAACTGATTCCGTGTCTTGTTCAGTGTTCTCAACGGATCGTTGGATAAGGATAACGGGCACACGATCGTCTTGTCGAAGGGCATTCAAAGGCTTTCCAGGAACGAGATTCTGCATAAACGTAATAAATGAGAAAGCGGAGCGTTTGGCGGGAGGGAAGAAAGGAGTAACCTTTGCTCGCCTCTCGTCTAGATCCTTCTTCTTGAACCTTGGCTGTTTCAACTTCATCCGAGCGGACTCATCCCACAAGGTGCTCCGTGCGAGTGCAGAGGTTGGATATGTGAACGTGTTAGATGTTGTTGGGCTTGAATATTGTATGTTGGCGTTTTTGGGAGGAAATCTAGGAACTCATTGGTACCGCAGCGACATTCAGCGTTAGGGTCAAAGACATACTTGAGGCGGGGATCTTGAACTTTGAATCCCACAACCATGTTCCGCGGCAGTGTCCCTGGGGTTTGGAGGTTTCCCAAAACATTCCAGAACTATACGTGTTGTTTAATGCTAGTCCCCACAAGACGAGCAATGGCACATACCGTTTTGAATTCCTCCTCTTTACCTTCTATGACCGGCGAAAGCGCCCCCCTTATGACTTGGCTTGCCTTGGGCCCCATCACCTCGAAAATACTGACGGCGCCTCTTAAATCGGCAAGCTCGACCTCAGTCTCTGACATGCCGCAAAGAGTGAGAGAGGTAGCTGTGCGTAGCGCAGAGAACACATCATCGAATAGTCCAGGATGGCAGCGAATCCAAGCTGTCTTTGCTTCGATGGATGGTTCTTGTTCCTTGCTCTTCCCCTTCCCTTTTTGCTTTCCCGTCTTCTGCTTCGGGTCTGGGGCCTGTTCTTGTTGCGGAGGCGGTGGGCGCCACATAATCGTGACTGGGCCTATAAGCTTGAAGGGGTACATCCCGGGCTCGTAGAAATCCGTATCTAAAGCACGCGAACCCCCAGTAAACCTGTAGCGTCCCCTTGAGTCGATTATAGGCGTCTCTGCTTTGAGATACGCTTACCTCTTACTTGTCGGACTCACACCCTGACAGTCGCATAACATTCCTAGAATCGTTTTGAGTACTTCTTCCGGCCCCTTTAGTTCTATAAGTCCCATATAAGACGCATCGTGTAGAATCGCGTGGTGGTATGACGCCCGGTGAGACGGCCTGAACGACTTTTCGGTGGGAGTGACTGCGAGTCTGTAACCCCACATATTGTCCATATGCATCCGTTTCGCGTGCCAGATGTGGGTTTCAAGCCATCGTTTGTCGCGCTGCCTTTTCAAGAGGGCTTCACTTCTGGCCAAGCGTTTGGATTTGCCTAGCTTAGGGAGAGATCGACCAAGAGCTTTCTTCTTCACTGGATCCATCTATTTCAATCGAAGCTACCGTCAGATCATCTTGAAAGCCTGAATTAGAGCTACAATTCTATGTACCTCAGCCTTCGCCTTCGCTCGCAACCGAACTGGAACTCTTCGTGGATCATGGCTCGCTGCCCTTCTTCTAAGGTGTCGCGGTAGAACTTGCCATGCGCGATGTGTAGAAGAAGAGCTTGCAGATTTCATTGCACTTTGCATGGCATTGATCTCGTACGCGCGACTCTAAGAATTCTTCATCGGGATAAGTTTCGTGGAAAGAGAACCGTTCCACACACCTCGGCAAATTTCTCGACGTCGATCGCTCCTGGGAGGTTCTTCATGCCTTCGAGTCGAGTCATATTGGTATCAATATGCCTTGAGACCTCAAATTTTGACTCACTATCATGAACAAGAGGGCCGAACCGGACGGTGGAAGGCCCTGCATTGCCATTCGAATGTTGAACCGGTATTGTACGTGCCTCTGTCAGTTTCTGTTTTTTGCGGTCTCGAAAGTTGCTGCTGTTGTTGCCATCATCCTCTGCGGCGCGTTTTGGAGGCATACCTGCCGTTTGACAAGAGAGTGAAAGAACAAGTCAAATAGGCGCTCACTTACACCATTGGCGCTTCATTTAACACTCGGGTCTCTCGGGTCCCTTGGCCCGCTTGGGACTCTCCGAGGGCTCTCGACCGGGTTGGAAAATCTCATCCCCTCGTTTTCTCCGCGCAGCAACTGAAGTAAACAGTGCCTTCAGGACACCGATAACTTCGAAGTTCTGACTCAGTACTCCTGTTACAGCGCGGATGAAGACTCAGACAACCAATCACAAGGCTATATCAATTCCAAACTTCGATCCAGCGGCAGCCAGATGTAAATGGAGCTTTTCCACCCTGTGACTTCATGGCCGACTGGGCTTTCTCTCCTTCTTCCATGCGCAGAGCATCGCACTGAGAGAGCATGGTAATTATTTTGCATATTCTGGGATTTTTAAGGTCATGCTCATCCTCTTGTCCACCCAGGACTCCTACAGCAAATTAGCATTCTTAACCTCCATTCTCCACGGTACTGCACCTGACGTCAACGATAAGAATTGCCTACCCTCTACGACTACGAAGCACGATGTGGTTTTCATGTATCTCCAGACACTCTTGAACATCAACGATACGGTAGTCGACGTGAACGGTGTCACCTCGCTTGAGAAGGGTTGCACAGTGGTCGTGTCAGCGTGGCGCACTGGAGAGGAAGAGGATGAGGATGACCAGGGATACACCATTTACAGTGGCGATCAAGAAAAAGACTTTGAGCTCATAAATGATACCGGTCTGTCGCTGTGAGTCCACCTTCCTCCAAGTCGTATCCATCACTCACCGAGTTATCAGTCGTACCCCTTGCCTGAAGGAACATGCTCTCCATGTATTCCGGCTCTTCCGGCTCTTTGACGTGCTCTCATATCTTCAGCTGACACGGTTCTTCGTCTTTCGGTTTCACGAAGAAATATACCGACGACTGCATGAATGGGACTCCAAGTTCAAACTCACACCGTTCGAGCAACTCCGTTTCCCCGCGGAGTACCTCTCAGATATCCCACCCACATCACATCGCTTCCCGAGAGCTGCAGCAGCTCGCTTTCGGCATTATGGAATGGTACCCAATGACGATGACCACTGTACTTTCAAGCTAGATGCCACAACTGTTCCACATTGGCTTGAATGCATTGCGAAACTGGTCACGGCGACACGCTGTCTTCTCGCCAACCCCCCTGACGTCGAGAGTCTAGACGAAGTCAATTCCGAGCTTGGCTTACTCAGTGTTCTACTCCACAGCGAAGCGATAAGGCAATTATTCGAACGTGATCTTCCAGGTAGGGATCCTCGTGTCTTCCCGGAAATGCTTATTTCTGAACACCTCTCCAGATTCAGTTCCCCATGCCCAGACAGAAACAACAGACCTCGAAATCGGTGGGTCTTATACCCTCTCTGACCACGGCACCGCTCACCTTTCATACTAGAACGGCTTAAGAGCGCGGAAACTCTTTGGTATTATCTCCATGACATTACTGCATGGCACAGAGCCGTTTTCTACATAAAGTACACAGTACCACCCAAATTCTTCCGGTCTGCCACAGGCATCATACTGTGGAATCCAGCGGAAGAAGAAGATCACGACACATTCCAAACATTGAGAAGATGGATAAAGCAAGTCATAATCGATAAATTGTCTGACGCCGACAAGGACAAACGTCGTGATGCGCTTGCATGGGTGATGCGAAGATGCAAACCGTGTTGGAGGATACATATACATCCCGGGGCTGGTTTATTGGCGTTAGCCGCGCCTGGTGACGATGGGAGCTCGAAAGTCGGAGTTGGCGTCAGAAAAGGTGAAGGTCGAAGAGCCGGAACTTCTCAGTATCACTTGCAGCTTACTGTGCAGGAAGCGACCTCGCTGACTGGCTCGTGTTGCTGGACTTGCCGGAGGCTCGGTTGCTTACTCGAAGCCTACATCACTGGTATGTTTCTTCAGTGCATGCCGCATCTCGGTCCCGTATTGAAAGTTGATGTCAGGTGCTGAATTCCCTCCTGAACCTGATCCGGAGCAAAAGCCAAGATATATTCTTGCTTGGACACCTCTCGGCCCAATATCCCGTATACCTGACGCAGTGTTCGAGCGTCTGACCCACGAACTACTGGACCAAATAATGGACCACGCGCTAGAACACGCAGAGGCATTCGCAGTACACCGAAGCTATTGGAAGATGTTTAAACCCCTCGAGCATGTTCAGAAGGCCGTCAGAGTTAGCTGACAAGGTGTTTCCTTTGGTATCGTGTCCCGCTCTCCTTGATTGCCGATATCTCTTTCTTCGTCGACCATTGGCATTGGCATTATATTTTCTTCTCATACATTAGGGTCCCTCAATATACGGGTTTGATAATACGGCAATCGCTCAAAATTAAGGACGGGTGGCCGTCAGGTGTTCCTGGTCTCTAGACTTATCTAGAGCACGTTGATTGCAACCATCGTCATGGGTCGAGATTGCATGCGTGTCGAACCTCGGTCAGAGCTTGTCCTATTACTCCGGTTGATTTTGCATCCGAATCAAGACATCCAAGCTTGATTTCTGACCTACTGTTGGACTGCGTCTTGGAGCGGTTCGTCCAGTCTACTTTCCTGTACTTCCTCTTCTATAGTACTAATGGCTCACTAGTTGAATCTGAAGCAGGGAAGGAGGGGAGGGAGCGACGGCGGCCACAAGCTACAGGCTAAAGGGGGCTGATTGAAACAGAAGCCCTTACTACCGAGGCTCAGGCTGACAACGGGACAATCACATCACTGTTGACGACGAATCTGTTTTTAACATTCAAAATTGTGGGTGTTCCTGGAGTTCCTCGTATTGAAACACAGCAGATCTCAGCGTCTCACATCGACTCTAGTTCCAACAGGTTACAACGCTTTCCGATGAATGAATAATTGCATCGTGTTACGCGAGCTCCTGAAGGTCCCAGCCCTCTCGAGCCGCGCGTCGACGGTTCTCCGTTGATGGAATATCATGGCCATAAGACCGTCCGAGAAAATTCCGACCATCGTCTGCTTGGTTATCACCTTCACCTAGGAACGGTGCCTGGCGCCTATGTTTCCCGAGTGGGAGAAAACGCATATAAAACGCAAGTGCTCGTTACCTTGACTTCCAATTCTTCCTTCTTCTCCTACGCTCATTTCCCTTCCTTCACTCTTTGCCTTGCCAGCCAAGACAGGTTCTTGTTAGTTAACAAACCGCATTCTAGGCTCCTTTCCTTCTTTTCTGCTCGCAGGCCGCATTCTTCTTACAAGACCACCCTCGTCGCTGCATTCATCCACCCTTTTCCGATTTTCAAACATGCTTTCCTCGAAAATTGTGTTGCTGGCACTCACCTCCTTTGCCTTTGCCGCCCCTTTGCAGCGTCGCCAGGTTCCTCAAGGTACTGAGTGTGTTCACTGATATCCTTGTTATTTTCCACTCACTATGACAACTCATCACAGAACACTCCCATCGGCCAACCCTGCTGGCGCTTCAGAAGTCCATTCAGCTGAACAACCCGGAGAATTTCGTTGACCCCGTCTTCGGTCTTTTGGGTAACGCGGCTGCGGCTCAAGGTCTCGGAAACACCAAGGTGTGTCGAAGATTACAACTTGACATCATCGCGACTAGGAAGTCCTGATTCGTTCATTCAGGATGCCAACTGCCTTCAACAAGCCATGGCCGATCGTGCTTTCACGAACGCCAAAGAGGCAGGAGACGTGGACGGACAAGTCCAGGCCCTTATCTACCGCGCCCTCGAACGCAACTCTCTCTCTGTCGGAGGTACAACCGACAAGTGCACTTCCGTCCAGGCCGTCAACCCAGAGATTGCTGCCATCCAGCAACACCAGGATGCTGCTTCCCCTGGTGCCGACGCCATCAATAAGGCCATCGAACTCGAGCTTGCTAAGCAAATTGCTTCCGTGGGTGGTGACCCACTTCTCGCCCTCAACTCCGGAACATTTGCTCCTGGTCAGACCAACGATCCCACCGCCAAAGGCAACAGCTGTAACGATGATAAGGACGACAATGGATGTATCTTCACTCTCAACCTCCTTCGTCCCGCCGCGACAGAGGACGAAATCCTCGCAGCTGTCGGTGGTGATGCGGGCGCTGGGAATGGGGATGGGAACGACAATGGTAATGGTGGGAACGACAACGGCAACAACAACGGAAACGGAAATGCCACCACGACCTTGCCCCCTTGTGAAGTCACCGTCACTGTAACTGTCGCACCTACGGCGACTGCTTCGGCCGACCCGACTGCCACTTGCCCTCCTCCAGTTACCGTCACTGTGACCGCCGGAGCCACTGCTACTGCCAGTGCCAGTGCCAGCGCTACCGCGACTGAATCCGCTGCTACACCTACTGAGACTGCCGGAGCAGGAGCAGGATCAGGAGGGTTAGTTATACAGCCGCTCTCTTTTGTTTCCCTGAAGCTGACGTTTTGTTCTCAGATCCGACGCTGGAAATGGAAACCTCCAAACCTTTACTGGAGCCCTCGGAGGGCAGGCTGCACCCGCTGTGACTGCTGGCGGAAGGGGATTCCTAGTTGAGGGCTCTGACTCATTCGTCGGTGTCGGAGCTGCGTTGAACAGGAGCTGTGATATCCAGCACAACAAGTGTGCCAACGCCGCAAACGGCGGTGGAGATTTCACTGTCGGTCAATGTGATCAACAGAACGACGAGTGCAAGGCAGCTACCAAGGCGTAAAGCGCTTTTGGGATCGGGATTTGATATCTTTGACTTGGGTTTTTTCTTTCTTTCCTTCGACATACCAACGCCTTGTGCGCCTTCTTGTTTCTAACGTAGATACCCTGGCAATGACAATTCAGTGAGGACTGGAGAGAAGAAAGAGAGCTGCCACCAACAGGCTGGCGTTTCACTGTAGTGTGCACAGTGTGCAACTGTCGTTGAGAGATTACGACGCGTTTGAGAAAATTACACGGGGGGGCACTGAGAAACTTGGTCGAGTTTTTTTCGGTTCTTTTCGTGCTTGGCTCAAGATGGAGAACATATAGAACACGCGCCTTGATTATGCAGACATTGCAGTATGAATCGAAGTTGACCTGTTCGGAGCGCGTCCAGAGACTCCGGACCCTCTCAGACTCAGAGAAAATCGAGGCCAGCATTAGGGTAGTATGGTTCACGTGCGCTGCCGCCGGGAACCGACCTCCTGACGTCAATCGAGAGCGGGATCCAACTTGGAACAGTTATGCACAGACCACCATCTCCCTCAGCCTAACTACATTCTACTGTAGCCTCTCGAGTGCTTTCTACTCATGACCTCTCTCGACATTCCTTCGCGACCAGGTCCCCTTCCAATTGCGTCCAGTGCCTCTGTGGGATCCAGCTCGGCACTCAAAGCAGAGGCTCATGACCACGATGAGCACCTCCACCGACGGTTCTTCATTGGGCCTATGCCAGAGAAAGTCTTGCCGAATCCTCTTAGCGACAAGAAAGGCAAAAGTCGTGCTGCAACCCTTCGGAACCTTGAGGACTGCGAGGACGACTGCGAAAATCACCTCACCCATATAATCAAGGAGAACGCGTTTGCCTTCTTTTTACGACAAGGTGGTCGGGAGGAGGACTGGGGTGAGGATGAGGAGCGAAGTGCCCGACGAGAAATGGTTCGGCGATGGAAAGAGAGTCCTTGGGCCGACATCATGAGGAAACGACGTGAAGAGAAGCAAAACTCAAAGCGGGCGGCCAATCGCTGGATGGGTTCGAGCTTCGAGATTGGAGAAATTGCTGGAATCAATATTATCCAGGAGGCAGATGCAACTCGGTCATTCCTCTCGAGTAGCATGTCCCACCAGTCCAGCTTCAACGGTACTGCCTCCGTCACACCGTACCTTCCACTCGATGCAGCAGTAACTCAGATAACTCAGGCATCTCAGACTCCGGAGAACCCACCAGGGCGGCCCAGTTCCTCGAGATTCACAAGCACGGGGCAGGAGTCATTTGTCACTGCATCCTCTGAGCCACAGGCTAGCACGACTTCGCTGGCGAGGCCTGAAACTCCGAAGCCCAACAATGCTCAGCCCGAACCTGAAGCACTTCCTCAACCTCACTCTAGCGACACTATCTCGTCGTCGAGGTCTGCGCTTCTTCCTCCCCCTACGGCCTCGCCAACAGGTCCAACATCTCGCCCGGAACCCTCGAAGCGGCCGACCCTTAAACTCTCGTCCTTATTGAGAGGCGAAGGGACCTCGAAGAAGGTAAAAGATAAGGACAAGGCAAAGAAAGTGCGCTACGATCTGTCCCCTATCAGTGTCACTCCTATCTTGAGCGACTCAGCTGAAGACCCCGCACCACCGGGCGAGGTCCTGCAGCGGACAGGAGAAGAGGTACAAGATACAAGCGCGGGTGCGATGAGTACGTCTGCTGAAATCAGTGATCTTCAGTGGGGTGACGTCGTTATGCGAGGCGAGTTTCCATCCTGGCGATACGTGGCCAAAACGCTACAACTCACATTCCGTTTAGATCGAATGCTTGTTCGCATACTCTCTTCCAATCTCAACTCTCTTCCTCGCTTCTTCGATGACAACAAGCATCGTCAGACAAGAGATCTTGACTACGAGGACTGGGAAGAATTTATGGTAGTTTGGCGTATGGATCGCATCGAGCTGTACGAAAACTACGTGGGTATTCGTCTCTTCTCTCTCTCTCTCTCCCAGCTTGAACTCACATTATCCTCAGACTGTACCAGGAGAAGAATGGTTTAGAGGTCACAAGAATCTGTCATACATTATCCCTCTCAAGTCCGGCCGAACAAAGCTGTCAATCTATTCATTCGTCGACCTCACCTTTTGCATTACGTGCCCACCCACGAGTCGGAGGTACAACCCTGGAAGACGGAAGTGGCAGGTGCACAGTGCTAAACAAGGCACGTTCATCTACATCTTCAAAATCAAATGTCGGTCGAGGGCGTATGACTGGACCTGGCAATTGTGGTACGTCAACGCTCCTTCCTGCAATCCAACATTGCGCGCACTTGAACTCGAACTTACTGTTGTATGTTAGGCGACATCTGGGAGGAGCGCTCCCTCCAACGATTAGCGTTCGGAACCCCCGGCTGGACAGTAAGGTGAATATCGACATGCCAACCGTCGATACCGCAGAAGCCTTCAAAGTCTTCACGAGGGAGAACGTTGTTGCCCTGTGTATGGAGAACCTTCGCTCCGTTCGTGATTGGAAGTATATCATTGAGAGACAAGTTTCAGAGGGGAGCGTCTTGGAATTGGCCTGGAGAAGGGAAACTCACCTAGATTGGATATGGTTGGACGACGATGTAGACGGTAAACCAAGGAATTGGGCTGTACTTTGTGGTCTGGTCATGAAAGACGTGAGCAGTCTCATATGAAGTCCCTCGATTCTTATCCGCGTTTCTGACTACGTTCCATGTCCCTTCAGTCAACCGTTCCTGCACACCTAGAGATACGAATCGGCAAACATTTCCCAAGCTTCGTTCGCCTCAAGGATGGTAGTCGCCTTGTAGAACCGCCGGCGATGGAAGGATACGTCGATCGGATCCGACCCAACACTCAGAATAAACAACCAGTTTATCTGGCAATTCACGACGGCAACCTCTTCTGCCTGGGACAATCGCGAGCACATCCACCTACGCCTCTCGTTCCGTTCCAGATTACACAGAGTGCGACGGAGCATCAGTCAGAATTCCTGCGTCGATCGGAGGTTTTGAGAGGTGTTCAGCAGATTCTTGACGCTGATGGCGTTGCTGATCTGAGAAATGTCTTGACGGTGCGAAGGGCGGTACATCCGGTCATACAGAACCATCATGATGTGAGGGAGCAACCGGAGGACGAGGATTGGGTACATACGTGGAGTGAGGGAGAGCTATCGATAGAAGACGCAGCGGACGAAGGTGGGGAGGAACCATTGCAGAACGCTACACCGGAGGAGAAGCCGGTGTTGAAGATGCGACGGTCGTTTGAATTACTTTTCAGGAATGGGCATGTTGTACGATTTGAGGTAAGCTCTTTTGTCTGTGATCTCATCGACTGCAATTCTGACGAGGCGACGCGTAGGCTTACTCGTGCCGTTACGCCAACGAATGGGTTCAAAGACTCGGCGAGCTGATACGCTACTGGAAACTCAAACATAGGGACGACGCTCGAGATGAGATGGACTTGGCTCAGGCACTTCGCCCTCGAGTGACGCCGAAGACTTACCAAGAAAAGGATCGCATTATATATGCTGAGCCGCCACCAGACCTCTCTGCACCTATGCCGGCACTCGGATCCTTGTACAACTGGTGTGTGCTGGAGGGATGTAAGCCGATCGTGAGGGGCGGGAAGCTCTTCACGAGGCAGGGTTTGCGGGGGCAGTATAAGTAAGTTTTGACTATTCCACGTCGTGACATAACCAACCCTTATGATAATCATCTAGGCTCGTCCAAATGTTCGTCGTATCCGGCACCATCGTGCAGTTCAAGATCAAACCCAGGAATTCCTTACACCGTGCGGAGGCGCGTCAAATTCAACTAATGGACGCTTATGTATGTTCGGGGTACTTTGCTGCCCAAGCTCTTCCGAGTGGACAGTACAACGCCAATGCGACCGGCGAAGCACGTCGGTATCAGGACGGTTTAGAAGCAAACGATCCAGAGGAAGACCGACTCTTTGTGATATGGTACAAATCCCATTCAAAGTCGCAGGAACCGCCCAGTACTTCTGTCGCTGCAGAGGACCCGCCAGCCTCCACCTCCAGTGCCCCAGCCCCTCCTTTAAATGCGAGGAAGAAGAAAATGGCGGTATTCATGACGAGAAGTAAATTGGAGAGGGATGCGTGGTGTTGGACTCTGAATTGCGAGATCGAGAAGATCGTGAGGGCCCAGAAGGAAAGAGAGACGAAGATGAGGGAGACTGGGGGGTTGATGGAACTTTGAGGTTTTACACGTCCAAGTTCGCTTCAGGCCTCTTCAGGCGCATCTAGCACATTCGCTCGTTGACTGGTCGCTCGATATGTGACGCTTTTCTTGTCGGTTCTATTTGTTTTATGGTCATCACGGATGGACACACTACATGCACTATACCCACATACTCTTACTCAACACGTTGTTCTAATTACTTACCGCCAATATTCATCGAAGTATACATACCGGCCCTGCATCGTGTAGCACGGTCTAGGTAGCCTAGGTAACAGCGCGCACACAACACCAATTCCAGTACAACTCATATAAATGTTGCACCCTTATAGGTTCCTACAACACAACTCTTATTGTCTACCTCATGCCTTCCTCTGATGTCGAAGCCTTTCGTCGTGTACTCTCCGAGTCCAACAACATACTAATCGTTTCGGGGGCAGGCTTGTCCGCCCCTTCAGGCTCGTTCCCTATATTTCTTTGACCTTGACCTACAGTAATCCGTCAAAGCAGGTATAGCTACATTCCGAGGTCAAGGCGGTCGATGGAGGAAATACGATGCCAAAATACTAGCAACTCTCTCTGCATGGCAAGAGAATCAGTCTCGCGTGTGGCAATTCTTTCACTATCGAAGAGAGGAGTGGGTCCATCTCCCTCAAGGATTGGAGTTCACGCTTAACGGCATACCTACATCAGAATTAGACCGAGCCATCCAAACGAAGGACATCGGGTTCTAGCTCGATTGGGCGTGCCGTCTCTGAGGGAACCTGTGGCGCCACAGGTCAAAACGATCACGCATGTAACCCAGAACATCGATGGGCTGTGCCTCAGAGCACTAGATGACTTAGCTTCCGAGCACGAAACACCGGATGGCAAGATCATCGAGATGCACGGGAACCTCTTTGACGTCGTGTGTACAGCGCACGACTGCGACTATCGGGCTCGTAACATGGACGAGCCTATCTGTCCTGCACTAGGAGGTACCGAGAAAATCGTCGCCGAAGGAAATGTAGAACCCATCGTCAAACGCGCGGATCTACCACATTGTCCCAAGTGCCAGCAGTTGCTGCGACCTGATGTTGTGTGGTTTGGAGAAAGACCTAAGCAGATCCATGAAATCTTGAAGGTGGCTGACGAGGCTGACCTCTGTTTGGTCGTTGGGACATCTGCAGTGGTAAGTGTCCAGGTATTATAATCCCTCTTCTTCAAGTTGACGCTGAGTGATTGTTCGTCGGAAAGGTTCAGCCCGCCTCGCGACTTCCCGAGCGCGTGCGGGCGAATGGTGGCAAAGTCGCCATATTCAACCTGGAAGCTGCCAACCATTCCGACGAGGCCGATTTTTTGTTCCTTGGTCCCTGCGAAGTTGAGCTGGGTCGGATCATTGGCCTATAAAGTAAATTTGCATGGCATCTGTACCGATAACTTCGTGTATTACAGGGGGTATGAGCAGTATCTAATTATAATCATTTTGATTTAGACTTGGGTGTTGGGATTCGAGAGATCAGCCTGTCGTCTGGCTTCCAGAATGGATATATGTCTCGTTCTTGCCCTCTTTAACCTTTCATCCATTCCGAACATCGACCGAACGAGGAGGACGGGCCACCCCAATCGCATCCAAAATGTGGTATCGGTTCGGTCTTGGAAGAAATGCTTGCTTTGGAATGTCATAATGACCCAGATTGTGACGATCGTCAAGGGTATCGCGACCGCAATGTACACAACGACCCCCGAATGACCTTCGTCCGTGACTTCTTTCACGTTCATTCCAAAAGCGGACTGTACAGAGCGTAGAGATTGGTGGTATGTCGATTAGATATGTGGAGGAGAACGTACCGCCGTATATGAAGCAGGGAGGAAAACCATGGTCATATAGGCAATTTGTTTCATCTGGGTCGAAGAATTGGTCAACGAAAGTTCAATGATATAGAGAGAACATTTGAGGGCATACCGCAGCACTGTCTCGAACTGCAGCTTCAGAAAGCTGTTGCATTCTCGAACTGTCGTCGATGTTTACTGTACTGAAAACCTGTTCTGCGGTAAGCGGGTTGACGATCGTTTCATAGGATCGGCACTCACCAGATTCATAACATTCTTCAGCCGCGAGTCCTGCATATGTAATTGCCTCTCTAGTCTTTCAATCTCATATAACAGGTGGTTGCACTCCTTTTCCATCAACTTCGAGCTGAATGTCTTCTTTTCGGGCGTGATGTTGGCACTATCCATCGCTGGATTGGGCGTAGTGAGTATGAAACGGACGGACTTTCTCATGTCTTCGAGCATAGAAGCGTAGTGGAGGTGGTGGGCACGAATAAAGTGTAGGTCACGGGTCATATAGACCTCAGAGCTTTCCATAACCTTTCTCTCCTTCAAAATGGAGTGATCATCAATCATCAGCCGGCTGAACGGTGAAATAAGACGCACTAGGTCAATGATGTGCCGGTAAAGGGTCTCCAGTGCCTCGTCCCAAGCATACATGGCGTGCCAAATGAACAACAGAAGAATGAATGTTGGATCTGGCGATTTCTGAAAAATGCTCTGCCAGTACACACTGTGCCCTAAATGGAGAAGAAAGCCTGAGTAAAGATGCGACATCTTGTTTCAAAGAATACCCACCGGCGTAGCGTATGCGTTCGTGGAGATACTTGGCGGAGGTTGTATCCGGATCGGTGTGGTGGTAGGAGATGACTGTACTGCTGTGCTCATCGCGAATCAGGTGCACCGCTAGCAGGTCGGATACGAGGTATGCACCGTCTCCTGAGGAATGGGAGCCAAATACATGAGCTCGCGCGAAGCCGTCTACAGAAGCGGCACAGACCTGAGCCAAGATACAAAGGACGTTGGGTATCGAGCACCTCTTTATCTGGGGGCGAGGGAGTCAATCCTTTGTCTGGACTCTGCGCAAATGAACACGCATGAAGACTCACCTTCAACCATGGTCTGTCCAGAAGCATAGGATGCGTTTGAGGGAAGGTTCCTCTCGACAGCTTGAAGGAATGTCAGAATGACCGTTATGTCTGCGCAAGTCCCATGAATCTCGATTGCATCACGGAATATTGAGTGAAGCCTACGGTCGCCCTTTCCTGGTCTGACCTCCTCCTGAAAACGGGTCGGAATCCAGGACAGTGAAGAGGAGAAGAAAAACGGTTCGATGTTATACCTGACAAGAGTAATAATGGTTAGGACTCTAAGGGCAGGCTTGTCGCTCTGAATATACATACTTAGCTCCGAGCATTTGCAGCGTAGGTCCCGACATATTTTTCACAAAGAGCGCACGTAGGCGCGTTCCTTCGGGTCGCTGTTGAGGCACAGATTTGAATACATCGAGGTGATTTGCACGATGGAGATCGCACCTTTATGGATACAAGCCTACGCCAAAATTCATCGTGAGTCTCGTCGTCTCCGTTCAGAAATGTTTCGCCGTCAATGAACCGTCCCGTATCGCGCATGTCCATGGAATAGATGATACAAGGGTTATGCCTGTCATAGTCATCTATAGCTTTCTTTATGCCACTTCTTCGTACTTGAGATTCAGTCCAATTCGGGAAGCGTGATTGTGGATAACCTTTCCAGCATCCGTCGCAAGTACTGTGGTCGCAAAACTCAGGTATAGGTGGATGCTCGGAATTTAGTTGTCTTAAATCCACTTCTGCAATGGAAGGTGAGCGGAGTACTGCAGAAGACAAGGTCTGTGTACCATCATGTATATTGATCCACGGCCTTAAAGAGCTTATTGAACTCCATGATCTGGATGTGACTGAGAGTAACCCACCAGGGTGCACTAGGACCGCTGTGCCTGTGTGAGGGGGGTGGCCTTGAATAATTCAGCCATCTCGACCCATCTTTCGGTGGTGGATATCGTTGATGAAGAGGGAACATGATGGGTATTGAACGTTGGGAAGGTGTGGCGCTTTGACGATGCTTATATTGACAGACGGGAACCAGCGCTTGACCGAGCTATATTAACTGCCGTGGAGCCCATCGGATTCTTCGCTGCCACTAGCGCACAGGGATGGAGCCGTTTGATGGTGAAGTATAGAACGAGGGTCACGGGAAGTGCGCTCATAACACCTTTGGTCACAGCTTGTATCACCAAGGACCAGAAAATGGGTTTCTAAGATTAGATGTTGTCGAGGTGAAGGTAACGTGTGTTAGAACGGTACTGAATACGATATTAGATAATCCTCTATTTCTTCGGTTTCTTCGCACTGTCCTGGAGTTGAGCATATCGTTCACGGAGCAAGGATATAGCAGGCCTACCCATATCTACTTTTGGCATTCATCCTTCCCGAACACCCCCCAAAGTCAGGCGCCCACGGACAAGATGGTGTCTGAGAAAAGTGTACCGATGTCATGAGCCACGGTTGGTCAGAACGCACTTCATACCAGGCATATCCTTGACATATCCTTGGCATGTCCTCTGACCAGTTCTTGTAGATCAAGTCGACTCTCCGTTTGTCAACTTGACCCTCGCAATGTTTCGCTTCGCAGAGTTGGGCTTCTGACGCTGGAATCATGATATGAGTACAGAAGCCCTCTATCTGCGGGTACCGTTCGAGTAGAGTGAAGCAGTCAATAGAGTTCTTCGCAAGGGCCTCTTATTGCGCTTCATGATTCGGTTCGTAGTTGCAGAGGCAGTAGGGCAAGAATGGAACGCCCAGAGCAGATGGCTATGTGCGAGAACGCTGTTTGCGATTCTGCTGAGACCATGTCGCGAGGAAAGTCGGGGAAGAGTGTTTCTGGCAAGACTCGAGGTCGAGCATACCCAAAACGATGGAGGTCATTTCCAAGGGGGTATTTGCTGTTGTTTGTCCTCTCGTTCCAAGTTGTCGGTCACGTTACGACGCGTCTGTGGCTTTTCTCAATCGCCCGTGACCATCGGTTCATCTTCGCGTCGGAGAGGCCATGTCGAGAACCGAACTCAAAAATGGAAGAAGATGCTATCAGCGGCCTTAGCATGCAAGTCAACGACGAAGTTGATGAAGATGAAGTCAGAAGCCGGCGGGAACAACGGTGACTGCTCAACAACCGCTTCGTACACAATACCACTGATAGTAACACAGCTGTGAAGAGGGAGAAGAGATTAACGGTCAAAGGAACAGGATGCGCCGTAGCTAAGGAAGGCAACGCAGTCGGCGGTCACAACATCGAAGGTCTGACCGTTGAACGACGAACATTGGATGGCCTCAACCCAAAGCAAGGGCGAACCAGCCCTTGCGCTAGTCTTGAAACCATCCTCTGTAACCCGGTCCAGTCCTCTGGAGTCCGAAGACCTGAATATCTGACCCGCTCACGCGCACGGTTTCGGGCTTGTAATACACCTTCATACGGTGCACTCGGGCACACTCTTTGATTACGCCTCGTCGGAGGACCCTTTCCCTTGATTCCAAATCAAGTTGCGATAGACTCAAGGGTCGAGAACACGACTTTCTCGAGCAACAATGTATGTATCATTAAAATCCACGATATATACCCTCTGATTCCCCTCGGGTGTGTTACAAGGACTTGAGCAGTATCTAGTCATCATTTCCATTCAAACTTGGTTATCGGCAAAGTGCGCCTGTCGTCCGGCTTCCAAAACGGACAAATCTATCGTGTCTGACCTCTGGGACCTTTCATCCAACCCAAACACTGACCGAAAGAGGAGGACGGGCCACCACAATCGCATCCAAAATGTGGTATCATCTTGGAAGAAGTGCTTGATCTGGAATGTCATGATGACCCAGATTGTGAGAACTGTTAAGGGTATCGCGACCGCAACGTACACGACGACTCCCGGGTTATCATCATGGGTGACTTCCTTCACGTTCATTCCGAAAGCAGACTGTTCAGAATGTCAAGGTTAGTGAGATATTTAGTAGCTATGCGGAGGGAAACGTACTGCTGTATAGGAAGCAGGGAGGAAAACCATGGTCATATAGGCGATTTGTTTCATCTGAGTCGGAGGAATAGTCAACAAAATTGCAATACTTATAGGGGAACATTCGATGGCATACCGCGGCGCTGTCTCGGACCGCAGTCTCAGAAAGCTTTTTCATGATCGAGCTATCTTCATGGTTGACCGTACTGAAGACCTGTTCTGGGATGAGCGGATTGAGCATGTATCGTCGAAGACTGGCAACCCACCAGATTCATAACATTCTTCAGCCGCGAATCCTGCGTATGTAATTGCATTTCTAGTCTCTCAACCTCATACAGCAGGTGATTACACTCCTTCTTCAACTTCTTGAAGCTGTCCCGCCTCACTTCGGGCTTAACGCCCGCACTGTCCATCGCCGGATTAGGCGTGTCGAGTATGAACTGGACAGACTTCCTCATATCTTTGAGCAAAGAAGTATAGTGAAGGTGGTGTGCACGAATGAAGTGTAGGTCACGGGTCATGTACACCCCGGGAGTTTTCATCACCTTACTCTCCTTAAGAATTGGATGATCGTCAAGTGTCAGCGAGCTGTATGATGAGGTGGGACGTACTAGGTCGATGATATGCAGGTAAAGGGTCTCCAGTGCCTCGTCCCAGGAATACATGGCATGCCAAATGAACAAGAGAAGGATAAACGTGGGATCCGGTGACTGCTGGAAGATGGTCTGCCAATACACACTTTGCCCTGATGGGCGGGAAAGCCTGAGTAAAGATACGACATCGTAGGGGGGGTACCCACCGGCATAACGTATGCGCTCGTGAAGATACCTCGCGGAGGTCGTATCCGGATCGGTATGGTGGTAGGAGATGACTGTACTGCTGTGCTCGTCGCGGATGAGATGAACTGCTAGCAGGTCGGATACGAGGTAGGAACCGTCCCCTGAGGAAATGGGAGCCAGATAAGCTTGCACGAAGGTATGTACAGAAGTGGCACAGACCTGAGTCAAGATGCAAAGGACGCTGGGTATTGAGCACCTGTTTATCTTGCGGCGCGAGAGTCAATACTTTGTCTGCGCAAATGAACAGTAAGCAAACTTACCTTCAACCATAGTCTGCCCAGAAGAATGAGACGCGTTCGAGGGAAGAAGCCTCTCGACAGATCGGATAAACGTCAAAATGACCGTGACGTCTGCGTAAGACCATGAACATCTATCGCGGCACGGGACAAGTGTTTGGTGAAGCCTACGATCGCCCTGTTTTGGTCTGGGTTCCTCCTGGAAACGGGTAGGAATCCAAGACAGCGAAGATGAGAAAAAGAACGGTTCAATGTTATACCTGGCGGGGTAGGCCACAGTCAGCTTTCAAGAAAAGACAAACAAACTCTGTACACGCGTACTTGGCTCCAAGCATTTGTAGCGTAGGTCCCGACATATTGTGCACAAAGAGTGCACGTAGGCGCGTTCCTCCAGGTCGCTAGGGGGTATGGTTGAGCAGAACGACATTAGCACAACGGGAGCCCCACCGTTATAGATACAAGCCTATCCCAATATTGGTCATGAGTCTCGTCACCTTGATTCATTTCCCTCTGTCCGTCAATGAAGCGCCCCGTATCGAGCACGTCCATAGAATAGATGATACAAGGGTCACGCCTGTCTATAGCTTTCTCTATGCCACTTCTGTGGACTTGGGATTTGGTCCAATTCGGGAAGCGTGACTTTGGATAGCCTTTCCAGCATCCGCCGCAAGTACTATGGTTGCAACGCTCTGGTATAGTTGGAGACTCGGAGTTTAGCTGAGTCCAATCCACTTCTGCAATGAAGATGAGTGAAGGCAGCGTCACAGGAGAAAAAGGCCTGTATACCATCGCGTGTATCGATCCACGGCCTGAGAGCTTATTGAGATCCACGTGTTGTGTACAACTGAGGGCTACCCACCAAGGTGCACTAGGGCCGCTGTGCCTGTGTGAAGGGGGTGGTCTTGAATAGTTTCGCCATCTCGACCCATCTTTCGGAACTGGGTATTGTTGATTGCGAGGGAACATGATGGGTGATGGGTATGGGAAGGTGGTGTGCCACTGCTTTTATTGACAGACCAGCGCTTCACTGAGCTATATCGGTGTCCGTGGAGCCTGTGAGTCCGTAATTGCGACTGTGATGGTAGCGAACTCAGGAAGCATTCAAAATGAGGGTCACGGGAAGCGCGCTCATAACACGTTTTTATTGTAACATCGGGTAGGTATAGAAGCTAAGATTTCTAAGATTAGATGTCGTCGAGGAAGGTATTGTTAGGCAGGCATAAGATATGAAATCGTCCTCTATTTCTTCGGTTTCTTCGCACTGTCCTGGAGTTGAGCATATGGTCCCCAGAGCAGCGAGAGAGCAGACATACCCATATCTACTTCTAGCGGTCATCCTTCCTGGAACACCGCCAAAGTCAAGTGCCCCACGGACAAGGTGGTATCTGAGAAATGGCAATGTAGTCAGCCACGGTCGAACAGGAATCGTAAGAGACGCACTTGACACCAGGCAAATCCTTGACACGTCCTCCTCTGACCAAAACGACACTGTGTTCCTGCAGATTATGTCCCTCTCCCTGGATATAAGCCATGACGGATTCTCCGTTTGTCAACTTGACCCTCGCGACTTTCCGCTTCGCAGAGTTGGGCTTTTTGGGTGTTCGAATCATGATTTGAGTGCATACACCCTTTCTCTGCGGGCACCGTTCGAGTAGAGGTGAAGCGGTCAATGCAGTTCTTCGCAAGGGCTTCTTTTTACGCTTCATAGCTTGGTTCATAGTTGCCGAGGCCGTAGGGGAAGGATGGAACGCCCGGAGCAGATGGCTATGTGCGAGAACACTGTTCGTGGGTGCAGTGAGACCATGTCGTGCGGAAAGTGAGGGGAGAATATTCCTGGAAAGACCCGAGGTCGAGCATACCCTCGAGAATGCCCGGAATATGGAGGTCATTTCCAAGAAGGTGTTTGGCGTTGTTTGTCCTCTTCGTCCCAAAGTTGTCAGTCACGTTACGACGCGTCTGTGGCTTTTCTCTCATCTTCCATCATTATCATGGCCATCGGTTCTTCTTCGCGTCGTAGAGGCTCACGTCGAGAACCCACTTCAGATATAGACGAAGATGCCCCCAGCAACTCCCGCATGCAAGTGGATGACGATGTTGATGAAGATGAAGATGAAGAACCGCGTCGTGCAAACAACACAGCTGTGAAAAAGGAGAAGAGATCTTCGACTAAAGGGAAAGGACGCGCCGTATCTGAAGAAGAAGATGGAGATGGTGTAGATGACGGTGCCGGTGACAACGACGACGACGACGTTATCGACGTCGAAAACTTCCCTGATCAACCACTGGAGCGGCGTGTGAGCGCGCAGAAGGTCAAAGGCTTTTCGGATGACTGGGTGCAGTTGGTCGACGCCATTCAAGGTACCGAAAAGTCTGTTGAAGCCATAGCATTGGCTTTGGCGGAGTCAACGGATGGTGACACTGCTGAAAAGGTGCGTACTGACTATCTTGACCTCTCTGAAGAATATGCATAATCGCACCAATTCCAGGAAATTTTGGCGTTGGAAGGAACCCTAAAGCATCTCATCGACGTGGAGAATGAAGTCAGACGCCAGCAGGGGCTGCTCTCCGACCTTGCACAGACCGTGGCCACCCAGGACGTAGTACGTCTCCTAGAACCAGTCTTCTGCGTGATCAATTTCCAACCCACTCCTCCGAACTTTCAAGGCCGACATCTTGGATCGGTATATCACTGGTGTCAAGGAACAGAAGAAACACTACAAGGAAATGACGACGCGTCAGAAATACGCCAAGCACGCGGTTTACAAGACTTTCAAGGAAGGCCTTTATGTCAGTTCGCACCCGCCTTGTTTCTCGACGTGCATTCTTATGTCTTTCAGGCTGTCGACCATCCCGGTGAAGCTATGCCACCTATCAGTGACTTCATAACCCAAGGTATACCAAACCCCCCTTTCCAATCCTCTCAGCCTAAAATTGCCCCCTTTTCCCCCTGCAGAGCCTGGAGACGAGGAGGATGACGACGAGGATATCGAAGTTGGAGGTGTCACACAAGACTTCAAGTGCCCGCTCACACTGAGGGAGCTGGAGGATCCTGTCACCTCGTATGTACCATTCGCAATCAGCTGTGTCTTTCACCCATATTCAATCGGCATAGGTCAATCTGCAAACATTCATTCTCTCGAGATGCATTGCGCCAGTTGTTTGGAAACGACCGAGGTTCGAAGAAATGCCCCGCCTCTGGCTGCAACAAGTCATTTAGATTGGCCGATTGTCAACCAGACAAGATACTTGCCCAGAGGATGCGGATTTATGCCAAACGACAGAAGGAGAAGAATAACGTTTCTGCTGACGAGATTATTGGGTGATAGCTTTGGGAAGTTGAGAACGATTTTCTTGAATTTTTGCTATACTTACGCAAAAGCCGACACTATTACTACTACATCCTCCGCTAATCGTACCGTACGAACATTCGCCAATGAGCCTATGAGTTCTATCAAGCGTTGTATCCCGATCCGCATGAGGTTGTCTTCTAAACCCTCACTGACGAACACTCACTTCACTGCTCAACGTCAATGTCGGCAATCGCCGATCTCTCTTCCACCATCACCGCCATCTGCTTCATGTCTGCACACTCCAGATCATGGCGATGCTCGTTGTCGTCGCCAATCGTTAGTAACTGTTTTATCCGCGCGCCCAGACTGCGGCACCGATCAATGACTGCAGGCAGCAAGATCTCAGATGACTCGAAAAACTGGGGCGCCCAACATACGTCAAACATAGTCAATTGTAATGTCACTTCGAATCACACTGGGCTTCAAAAGACACGCCACTTTCTTTCTACCATCGATAATCCAAAATGGCCTCCAGCCAGAAATACTCTCTTCCCAAGCTCTCTGAGCTTTACGATCCCAATTTCCTCGATGTCTTGGTACCCGCATCATCGTCCATGGACGAAGACCAAAAAACTATCGTCGATCCCGAGCCTGTTCCCAAAAATCCACTGGTAGATGCCCTGGAATCCACCTCTCATCGTAAGAAAACGACCAACGACGCCATGGCCTTTGATTCGACGTTATCGGCCACTCTTGACGCCTTCAACGGCCTCAATCCCTATTCACAAGGAAAAGAGCTGGCGAGGCTCCTGGACAACGCATGGAAAGAAGATCCGGCGTTGACCTTGAGGTTGATTTGGCAACAAAGGAGCATCCATGAGGGCAAGTCAGAAAAGGAAGGTTTCTATCGGTGAGTTGCTTGTCATTGCTAAGGTTTTGTATACTGATTTATTCATTCTCATTGTTTCTAGTGCATACGGCTGGCTGTACGAAAACCACCCTCGAACCGCTATTCAAAACCTCCCCATGCTCGTCTCCAACTCGTGTCCCCCTAGCAAAGCCCATCCTGACGGAGTTCGCTCTCACGGCTATTGGAAAGACCTCCTAAACATTCTGGTCCTCGCTCTGGATGGAGAGCTCGGTTCATCCTCTCCTACCTTCTTCACAAAGCCGAAACTATCTTACACATACCCTCAACGCAACCCCAAACCAAAAACCGGGCTGGCGGCCCATAAAAAGCACAATGAGGAACAGGAGAGGAAAGCGAAGGAGAAACGTGTTGAAGCCAGCAAAGAACAATACACCCAGTTGCTGCAGAAGTTGAATGAAGACCGCACGTATCGTGCTCTCTACGTGATGGTTGCAAGGCTGTTCGCAGATCGACTCGCGGAGGATCTACGCATTCTGGAGGAGATCCGGAAACTTCCAAAAAACGACGAGCGGGTCAAGGAGCTTCAGTACAAGGTATCCCTGGCGGGCAAATGGGCGCCCACCCCTGGTGCATCCCATGATAAGAATACCAACATCGCGTCCGCTATCGTCTTGCTGCTGCACCATCGTCGTGAAACACTGCCGATCGACTTCCCTCGGTCCGTTGAGAACCTTCAGCCCACCTCACCCCCAGCGGAAAGAGAGAAAGCACTTGAAATTCTTCGTTCCTTCTTCCAGCGATGGGTCCTCACTCCTCTTCGCGCCGTCACTGTCGTTACGGAGCCTTACATGGCCGCTAACAAATGGACCGAAATCAGATACAACCGGGTGCCCTCGATCTGCATGAAGAAAAACATGGAGCGGTTCTTCCAGCACGACCAAGTAGGCTTCGAGAAATACCTTACGGCCGTCGAAAGTGGGAAGAAGGGGATTAGCGGAGGAACGCTGCTCCCGCATCAGGTGGTCGCGAAGGCGATCGAGCTCGGGGACGCGATGAAGCTACAAGTTGAAGGACAGCTTCAAGAGGCGAAGACGGCGAAGGAGAAGCTGAAGCATCTCAAAGCTCAGATGGCGGAAAAGCAGATGCGGGTTGTGGAGGCTCAGTGGAAGACGTTGATCGAAAAGCTGAGGGAGGCCGGGAAGATTGAGAACGCCATTGCAATATGTGACGTGTCGGGGTCCATGGGGAACGCGCACTATAGTTCGAACACGAAGCACCCCTCTCCGATTCTTCCGGCCCTTGCGCTCTCCATGGTCCTCGCGCAGCTGGCCAAACCTCCGTTCGACGGCGGCTTCATCACGTTTTCGGCGAACCCCCAGTATGTGAAGCTGGATAAGACTTTGGGGCTTTACGATTCGTTGATGAAGATGGAGCAAGCGGAGTGGGGAATGAACACGGACTTCGAGGGCGTGTTCCTCAAGTTGATCTTGCCGTTGGCGGTGAAGAACAATATCAAGAAGGAGGACATGGTGAAAAGGTTATTCGTGTTCTCCGACATGCAGTTTGATGCTGCTCGGCACGGACGGGCAGCAGATGAGTGGACGACGAGTCACGATGTCGTGGAGAAGCACTTTAAGGATGCAGGGTACGACGTACCCCAGATCGTGTACTGGGATTTGGCGGCTGGAGGAACGGTGGAGGCGCAAGCAGACCGGGAGGGTGTAGCGATGATGAATGGGTTCTCGCCAGCGTTGATGAAGGTGTTTATGGGCGAGGACGACGACGACGAGATGGATGATTGGGAAAAGGTGGAAGATGAGAAAGAAAAGGATGAGAAGGACAAGTTTGACCCGATCACGGTCATGAAGAAGGCGGCAATGAGGAAGAGCTTCGACGGGTTAGTTGTGGTGGATTGAATGACTACCAGTTCAGGTGAAGTTTTCTGTTCCTTTTTTGATACCCCTCGCGAGTGTACTTTACATGTACTTTTAGTCATAGGAAATGATATGTTCAACTCGACCCCACGAGATACCCCTCTGCAAGGACCAGTCAGGATCCAGCTAAAAGTATCCATGAGAAATGGATCAGCTAGATGAGTGTTAAGCATCTCTGGACATCCTTAAGCCAGGCCTGCTTGCGAGCCGAAGTTAGCTCACGTTTATTCCCACACACCTACACTGACCAATTGGAACGTGGCTGATGTACGAGCCATCCTCCCATCGGTGTTCGCGTTCAGTCCAGAAATACTTATAAAGTGAAAACGCCCCAGGTCAACCATAGCATCTCGCAAAGGCTGACTGTGGCACTGGTACACTCCTTGAATTATCCGATCCACTCCAATCATCCGCTTCCCCGGAATCCAGTTCGACAGGTGGCTTCAATTTGGAGACTCGGAGACTCCCGCAGCCTCGGACTACACACGGCTCGCTAATGCGATTCAATATGTACCATTGTGCAGGCTCCATTCAATGTTAGCCAAGCCATCTCGTTCCTGGCGATGAGCTCAAGTGCAGTCCCTTGCGAGTCTCTTATGTCAACTCGTGCGATCAATCAACATCTTCCACTTACTCACGAACGCAGGAACCACGCATCCCGGGTATAATGGCAGCGCTGTCTGGGATTTTTTGGACGTGAAATGAATGTTTGAGGAGGTACGTGGACTCCCACTCTCAACAAATCTTTCTCGATCCTTACGGCGGGTTTCCTTCAAGAGCCAGTCGCCCTACCTTGGCGACCGTCGGACCTACTGGGCAGTCGCACATCCACAAAAATTATGCTCATCATTGGCTGCAATATTCTAATGACGCGAATCTTTCACTTGCGGGCCCGAAGAGTACCGCGCTGAAATCCCTCAACGAAGGTTCCCTATAAAATGCCTCATTCAGACGCACCATAATCTTTGTGACCTCCGGGCTCAACTTTCTACGGGATCTTGGTGGCAATCATGTTCAAAGGACTTGTATCGCTCCTCTCTCTATCGGTTCTTCCCGGCGTCCTTGGGGTCGTTAACATCGACCTTACTGTTCAGAATAAGGTCGTCAGTCCAGATGGTTTTCCGCGGTCGTGCGTCAACATTCGTTCCCAATTGATTCCACTCCGTATACGTGCTGAATACGACGCCTCTTTTCCAGTGCTATCGTTGCGGGTGACACCTTTCCAGGCCAACTTATCACGGTAAACAAGGGCGATGCTGTAGATATTGCACTTCATAACAGGTTGACGGATACGACTATGAGGAGGAGCACGAGTATCGTGAGTTTATTATCGTTTCCTATTGTTTCGATAATGTTCTGACGCTTTTTCACCTGTCATAGCACTGGCATGGATTTTTCCAAGCCCGAACATCTTACGCTGATGGACCTGCGTCAGTGCCTATCCCGCCTCCCCAAATCGGACCTTCGAATTGATCCTCGACACATAGATTCGTTAACCAATGCCCGATCGCGCCTGGAACAACGTTCCATTATGCATTTGACACCGCTGGACAGACTGGAAAGTGAGTCGATCATCCATCGCTATCTTGTAAGAGATTGTTCACCCGCTACATTTTAGTTACTGGTACCATTCCCACTTGTCTACACAATACTGTGACGGCCTTCGAGGTGCATTTATTGTGTACGGTGGGTAGACTTTTCGCTCCTCGACTCGAACTCGGCTAATTTGTCCGTAAACCGATTGGTAGACCCGGATGACCCCCTCAAAGACCTCTACGATGTTGATGATGGTGAGCTCACAGAACATCTTCCAGCACACGGGCTCATGGCTCATTATGTATCCTTACAGAGAGCACGATCATCACGCTCGCAGACTGGTACCACGTCGTTGCCCCCGATGCGCAGACCGATTTCTTCAAGTCCGGAACTGTACCGTAAGTTCTCATTTCATGTTCGTCGGAACGATATGACTGACTATTGAGACACCACCAGCATCCCTGATTCCGGTCTCATAAACGGAAGGGGTCGCTATATTGGCGGGGTAAGCTTTCTCCAATTGTTGGATTGTTGCAATGTCTGAGCGGCTTTCTTCCAGCCACTGGTACCCTACGCAGTCATCAATGTCGTACAAGGCAAACGCTACCGCTTCCGTCTCATCTCTATTTCCTGCCGCCCGTTCTTCACCTTCTCGGTCGACAACCATAACATCACTGCGATGGAGTTTGATGGGGTCGAGCACGATCCTGTCACGGTACAGAACGTTGATGTCTATGCTGGTTCGATGTTTCCTGCTAGATTCGCAGAGCATCGGGTTGACCAAATTCTACAGCTCAGCGTGTTTCGGTTATACTTGAGGCGAATCAACCAATAAACAACTACTGGATTCGTGCACCGTGTGTCTTTCTCGAGTTTTTGCTTCTTCGCCACTGATATCATCGCACTTTGCAGACCCACAGGTGGCGCTGCTGCCTCGGCTGGTGGAAACCCTAACTGTACGTGTCCTGCTACGACTCGTCGTTCTAGAGAGTTCCAGTCTGATCCTATCAACCTAAACTAGTCGACCCAACCTTGACTAAGGCCATTCTTCGATACGCCGGCGCTCCCGCCGAAGAACCTACCACAGTGAATACGCCTGGGCCCAAGCTCGATGATGCCGATATGCATGTACGCCTTATATTTCTGGCAGGTTTGGGCCGCACTCACGGAAGAATCTTCTCTAGCCCATTGCATCCGAGGGTCCTGGGAAGGTATGTTTCTGCATAGTCATCAGCATGTCCCGTGGTTTCTGATATACTCAATCGATTATAAGCTTGGTTCAGAGCCCGCTGATGTGGCCTACAACTTGTTGATCTCTCAGGTACGCAGACTCTTTAGAATGTGCATAAAATGAGTTAAAGGCTCAGCACGGAAACAGCCTAACCCTCCATTCTTCGACATCAACGGTATCTCGTACCTTTCGCCTACCGTCCCGGTACTTTTGCAAATCCTAAGTGGAGCAGCGGAGCCAGAGGATTTCTTGCCCTCCGTGAGCTCACCCGTCCTTTCTCGTCTCTTTCCTATACACTGACACGCTATTACAGGAACAAGTACGTCTCCCACTGCCTGGCGCAGATGAAATGATACAATGGGACTGACTTCTTGCCTTGCCACGTGCATTAGATCTTTTTCCTTCCGCCCAACAAAACCATTGAAATCTCTATACCTGGCACTGGAGGTATGTCGGCTTCTCTGTGCTATCTCGACATGATACTGAAGTCCTCGCCCCGTCTTGCGTAGCACATCCATTCCATTGTATGGCTGTATCGTTATATCCTCCCCATCCCCCATGTTCTGACATGACTAATAGTGCACGGACATAACTTCGATGTCGTTCGGGTCTCGAATTCGACCGTCGTCAACTATGTCAACCCACCCCGGAGGGATGTCATGCCAGGTGGGTCTGGTCGTTTACTCGACGTCTATGATACTCAATCCCTTCTAGTCAATGGTGGCAACATGACCTTCCGATTCAAGAGCGACAACCCCGGTGCCTGGTTCTTGCATTGGTACGTCCCTCCACCCGCCTTTGGTGAACGTCAGACTGAAATAATCATCCGTCCCGCGAAGCCACATCGATTGGCATCTTGAAGCTGGCCTGGCCATAGCCTTTGCGGAGTCTCCTGCTGACAACATCAACGGTCCTCACGCTCAAATCGTTCCCCAGGACTGGAGCGAGTTGTGCCCAGAATACAACGCATTGGAGCCTGAGAAGCAGTAAGAGCACCTACCAGTAGATATTTAGGCATACTATAGTGCCACCCGAATCTCTTTCTGTTATAAAGGCTGAAGACTGGGGCCACGTGCGATGAAGCTTTTTATTATTTATGTTTGCAATACACCAATTCATTCTTTCGTTTGATTTCTATCCGCGACGCGTACGACTTCAATAGGTTTAATTCGAATGTTCGGTGATTGCCGAGCCGAGACGTTGAAGAGGTGTTCGCAAACCAGTTACAGCGGAACCAATACCACCAGCATGCTGCCCACTACTGCCTCCACTTCCCTGTGACTGATAGGCTCTGTTAGGCTTTCTATGCCCTCCCAATTACCTTCTCACTCTCACCTTTCTGGAACATCATGATCAGTGTCCATGGCGATCGAGTAGCACAACTCTGGTTTGGCCCGCAGCACCGAACTTCTGAGGTATGTGGCAATCGTGTTCTTCAATTCAAGCTAGCGTGCCCAACTATACTTAGCTCGCTCTGTAGCTACCGCTACTCTATTGCTCCCGTTGTATGAGGAGGCAATAATCGCGAGATTTATGCGAGACACGCATCAAAACTGATGATTCACGAACGCAAAGACAGTCCACTGTTACGGGACGGGCCCAATACGAAGCACCTGGGACTATGATGCCCCACCTCGCTAATTGTAAAAATCTTAGCGTTGGCAACGAGCTTTTCGACGTTTCTTGGGATCAACCTGGAACGAACACATCACGCATCGTGGTCAGGGTGATGGATAACCCCGAGGTATATAAAGTCCACCGGGCGATCTGTCCGTCATTCTTCTCCCTCTTTCCAGTTCCTCCACTCTTTGTTCAATTCTTGCCAGTCAAGAACAGCTCTTTTATCTACGCTTTTCTTCATCGCAGGCGCTCTTTCCTTGAAACTTTCTTTCCAACTTCTTTTTCTTTCGTCGTCGTCACAATACCCGTCATGCTTTCTTCAAAGACCGTTTTGCTTGCTATTACCTGCTTCGGCCTCAGCTCGTGGGGTGCACCTGTTTTCCGTCGTCAAGTGCCGCAAGGTCTGCACACATATCAGCGTCCCGTTTGAGATACCTGCGCTGACTATATGGCATAAACAGAGCACTCTCACAGGCCTACTCTGCTTGCTGTCCAGAATTCCATTCAAGAGAATAATGTCGAGGGCTTTTTGGATCCCGTTTTCGGTCTCTTGGGCAATGCTGCCGCCGCTGCCGGTCTTGGAAACACCCAGGTCAGTACTTCTAGCTTCCCGCAGAACGGGACGGTCAGTTGAACGAAAAACTTATCTAGGACGCTACCTGCCTGCAACAAGCCATGGCCGACCGTGCCTTCACCAACGCCAAGGAGGCGGGAGACGTAGACGGTCAAGTCCAAGCTCTCATTTACCGTGCTCTCGAGCGCAACTCCTTATCCGTTGGTGGCACCACCGACCCGTGCACATCCGTCCAAGCCGTCAACCCAGAAATCGCTGCCCTCCAACAACACCAAGACGCTGCGTCCCCAGGCGCTGACCAGATCAACAAGGACATCGAAATTGAGCTTGCGAAGCAAATCGCCTCTGTTGGAGGAGACCCCCTCCTTGCTCTCAACTCTGGAACGTTCGCTCCTGGACAGACCAATGACCCTACCGCCAAGGGAAACAGCTGTAACGATGAGAACGACGACAACGGCTGCATCTTCACCCTGAACCTCCTCACGCCCGCTGCGACTGAGGACGAGATCCTTGCCGCGGTTGGTGGTGCTGCTGGAGGCAATGGGGCCAACAACGGAAATGCTGGCGGGGCTGCTGGAAACACTGGAAACAACGGCAACGCCGGCGGAGCGACTGGCAACACTGGGAACAACAACGGAAATGCTGGTAACAACGGCGCCAACAACGGCGGGAATACTGGCAACAATGGAAACGCTGGAGGTGCTGCTGGGGACAACACCGGCAACGCCGGCGCCAACAATGGTAACGCTGGCAACACCGGCAACACTGGTGCCAACAACGGCAATGCAGGAAACACTGGCAACAACGGTGCCAACAACGGAAACGCTGGCGGCAACGCTGGCAACAACGGCGGAGCTGCAGGCAACACTGGTGCCGGAAACGCTGGGTTCGTTGCTTCCTCGCCTTCCGTCTTGATTTGTGTGAATTCTGGCTGATAACCTCGTTCGACAGCGGCAACCTCCAAACTTTCACTGGCGCCCTCGGCGGACAGGCTGCTCCTGCCGTCACCCCTGGTGGAAGAGGCTTCCAAGTCGAGGGTTCCGATGACTTCTTGAACGTCGGTGCTGCGTTGGGTCGTAGCTGCGATATCCAGAAGAACAAGTGTGCCAACGTTGCCAACTCTGGTGGAGGAGACTTCTCCGTTTCAGATTGTGATGCTCAGGGCAACGAGTGCAGGGCGGCTATTAACGCCTAGATGACGACGACAAAGATTTTATTTACTTTCATTCAAACCAAGTTGGTACTTTTTGCCTTAGTTTCGTAGATATCCGTTGGCAGTTTTGAACAATATAGTGGTTGAACAAGGATTTCGTGAGTGCATGAAGACGAAAGCTCGAAGAACCACCGACGTTTTAGCCCAAATGTGTTGCCATGTTCGTGCGACAGTATTGCGACTGTTGCTTGAAGTTATAAGTTACTCAGAGCAAGCATTGACCATACCATTGAAGTCGCCCGTAATCCTCAGACGACGATATTAAGTGTTCAAAGTCTATGTTCGCAGCTTCATCGAAATGTGGCGTTGGTAAGAGAAGAAATGAAAGGGGGAGTTCCCGGCCGTCTTCGTTTGGATTATCAATTCCCTCAGACACTCTAAAGCAACCTAATCCCGCCTCCTGCGCACGTCATCCCATAGCCTAGACCTGATGCCTCTTCGACAGGGCATGAACGTCTTGCTCTGAATAGCGAGGGAGAGGGTCGGTCAGTGTTTCGTGACAGGAACCGTAGCTCAAGGCCCACTCACGTATTCCCCAAACGTGTGTCCTCAAATCCAAGAACTCGACATGCAAGCCATCGTAGAGCTTCTTGACCTCTGCTCTTACACGGGATATATCCTCCTTGGTTGCCGATGTAGAGGTTAGAGCTTTCAGGTCTTTCTCGACTGCTTCAATTCGGCGGACTTGCGCGGTGACCTGAAGTTATAAAAGCAGAATAGAGTCAAGGTAAGTCAAGCATACTTTAATGAAAGACCATAGCGGACGTGCCTTCTCCGTGCTGGTCTTCAACTCCTCCACACTAGCTTGCAGTGCTGCGCTCGCCTGTTTATACTCATCCAAGAGTTGGTACGCGGCAAATGACGAGGCTAAAGAGAATCCGAACAGGAATCCCACAATTCTGTGTGTTTAAATCGCGTTATTATGGTTCATGTCGCTGCTTGAACTGGGCACAAGCACTGACCCGCCCCGGAATCCACCGATTGGCTTCTTTTGTGGGGGTAGCGTTCCTGTCGCAATTGGACTAGCTGCTGCTTCATTTTGAACTATTCTTGAGGTCGAAATCAAACGTCTGCCTATGACTTGGGTTGAAGCATTTCGAGAGAGGGAAATGAGGCAACGGGATGCCATAGTGAGTGAAGGAGTGGAGGGTTTGCAACCCTAACCCTGAGCGCGTTGCCCCAACCACCTGGCCGTCTTTCTCCCGGGAAGCCCGATCTCGAGTTATAACAGCCTCTTCAAGATTTGGAAACCCTTATTGGACCAAGAAGTGCATCACAATGGAAGATACGGGTATGAATGACTCTCTCAAGCTTCGAGTATATCACCAAGTGATTGGATCGGAATGGAGACAAGGGAATGGGACTCCTCCGGTGATTGAGGACGGCTGCACGGCAAATATACGATTTGTTAGGGGAAGAGATGTTGGCAATGGAAGGTCAGCAGACCGAATTGACAGGAGAAAGAAAGCGACGGAGAAATATGACACCCGTCGGATCGGTTGTTTCATTCTGTGTCCCGGCGGGTGTACTGCTTGCCACCTTCAGTTGACCTTGTCAAGTAAGTAATTACAAGATGAAAATGTCGCGAATTTCCTTCTACAGCTTCACCAGTCAACGTCTGGGCCGACTTACTCTTTGCTATTACACCATTACCGGAATCACAAGCAAAACATGGTCGCATGATGGACCCCATCAATCTCGTTGGTATAGTATGCAATATGACAATTGTGTGGATAACGCACTCCCTGCTCCCTATTTAAAGTCTGGATCTCTCAGCCCCGCATCACGTTGCTCTTCTGCTCACCGGAGTCAAGTCGGGCACAAGATAATGTCCTTCACGATGACCCCTGGTATTCGATTTCTCTTGTACTCGACCTTCATCCTCTGCATTCCATCAGTTGTCTCCTTAACTCTCTACAAGACCAATATCCTGCGCGACTACTTCAGCATCGACGTTCCGAGATATGCTTATGTCGCGTTCAGTCTCTTCTTCATTCCCGGTCTTGTTTTCCTACGAATCGTTGTGAAAGAAATCCAACAAAGGATCGAAGCCTACAACATGGGTGCACGGTTCGCACCTCGCGTTCACGGAAAGTTGCCGGGTAATTTAGACGTATTGGTGAAGATGCACAACTACTGGAAGTACGGATACCCAGGTTGGTCTCTTTTCTGCAGTCCCCGTCTTTCTGCTTTGTCTGACAGATTCTCTGCGTCTTGGTAGGTGACGGCTTGGCGGATCTCTGCGAAACCAAAGGACCTATTTACAACATGAGGGTTCTTTGGCAAGATATGATCTTCACCACTTGCCCGGAACACATTCAGCAAGTTCTGGCGACTGGATTTGACAATTTCGTCAAAGGTGACGGATCTCTCTGCTCTCCCTTAGCTTCATTATCGATCTAATTCGATCTTAGGCGAACGATTTCAGAGGAATATGGGTGCGATGCTTGGGGTAGGAGTCTTCAATGCAGACGGTATGACCCCCTTCCAAATCCATTCTCGCTGGCTTGACATTGACACTTCCCAGGTGAAATGTGGAAATTCCACCGTCAAATGACACGTCCATTCTTCACTCGCGACCGTATCACCCATTTTGAACTGTTCGACAAACACGCGGAAACCGCCGTATCTGTCATGAGAACCCGTCTCCGGGAAGGTGTCCCGTTGGATTTCCAGGACCTGATGGGAAAGTTCACGCTCGACTCTGCCACCGAGTTCTTGTTTGGCTCGTGTGTCAATAACTTGGCTTCACCGCTGCCTTATCCGAAATCTCACTTTGCGTCTGTGTCTGCGCCACCGCCGACTCAAGCCGATTTGTTCGCGAAAGCATTCTTAGAATCTCAAGATGGCATTGGACTCCGCGAACGTACTGGTCCGGTATGGCCCCTTCTCGAAATATTCGAGGACAGGGTTCAGAAGCCCATGAAGATTGTGTCAGCGTTTGTGGACCCTATCATTGCTGAGGCAGTGGAAAAGAAGAAGGCGAGAGGGAAGCCAAGCTCGAAAGACGAGGCCAGGGAGGATGAAACCCTTTTGGACCACCTGGTGGACACCACAGATGGTACGGTTCTCTTGTTCTTTCCGCTCCCGTAAAGTTAACTCTCCTGTAGATCCCGTAGTTCTCAAGGATGCGACGTTGAACATCATGATAGCAGGTCGTGATACCACGGCTGCAACATTGACCTTCTGTCTGTATGCCTTAGCTACCCACCCCCATGTTACCGCTAGGCTCCGGAGAGAGGTCCTGGAAATGACCGGATCAGCTGCAGAAGGGAGGAAGATAAGCTGGGAGATGGTTAAGGAGATGAAGTATCTGAGAGCGGTTATCAACGGTGCGTTTACCCAAAGTCCAAGTTCGTATTTGGGGACATTGAATCTTTCTGCCTTAGAAACTCTTCGACTGTATCCGGTGGTTCCTTTCAACGTTCGGGAGAGCGTCAAAGCGACGACCTTGGCTTCACCTGAACCTGGGAAACAACCAATCTATGTCCCCGCGGGGTCGAAGTGCGTCGTCTCGCCAGACCTTTCTTCCTCTCAATCTCATTACATCTTTTAGGCTCCCGTATTCTGTCTTCTTGATGCACCGTAGGAAGGACCTATGGGGTCCCGACGGTATGTAGATCTCTTCTTCATTTGAACACGACGCTCATTGCCCACTAGCTGACAACTTCGACCCTGATCGTTTCCTCGATTCCCGTCTGAAGAAATACCTATCACCTAAACCATTCATCTTCTTGCCCTTCAACGCTGGTCCAAGGATCTGTTTAGGGCAACAGGTACGTTCCGTTCATTCGTGGAAGATATTCATGTCAAGCTTCATCTGACTCCATCCTTTCAGTTCGCGTATAATGAAATGTCTCTGATGCTCATTCGCCTCCTTCAAAACTTCCGATCCTTTACCTTTCTACCCGAATGTGCTCCTCCCGAATTCCAAACTCCACGTGAGTGGGAGGGGTTGCCAGGCAGGAAGGGGATTGACAAGTTCTTCCCGAAGACGACTCTCACTATGTATAGTGGGGTGAGTTGATCTCCCGTGTGCACGTCTGGATTGATTCCTGATCTTCTCGCAGGGCGGACTCTGGATCAAGGCGGAAGAAGCATCTGAGAGTGAGTGATGAGGGAAATGTGAATTTGACGAAAGTTCGAGTTGTATCAACGTGTTCTTCAAGCGCATTGTATCTGTAATATAGTCGATGTCCTCTGTATCCAAATAAGGCGTGTAAATGAATCAACATGGTATCTGGTCAATGGTGAAGGATGTTCAGCGGAACTTGTCGCACATTCGGCTCGACGCGACGTGATTTGTGTGCGTTACTCAAGCCGTCAGAGGCAGTCTGCCCTTCAGCCTCCGGGGTGCTTGTAGTCTACGTGCCTTGAAAGAGATCAAGAAGTGGCTGGGGCTCCTACAGGAAGCTGTAGGAAGAGCTGAGGAGAAAGAAATATAACTGACAGCTCCAACGCGCCGGGGACCAGGCTGAATTGGGCACACCGAGCAGATGACTGGTTGGGGGGTCCAAGGGGCCGTAAATTGAGGAAGAATGAATACATAGCATGGAAAGAGAGGTCTAGATAGTGACGAACATGAGTTATAGCGATGATAGACCTGGGATGAGGGACCTGGTCGTGGATGTCCGGAAAAAGACTCTCGCTGAGAGCACCGGTTGCTTGTGCACCACGACCACCCGACATCTGTCCCCTTGCACCTTTTCAGGCCCCTCATCAATCGTTACTACAAGCTGAAGCCATGAATATTGTCTTCCCTCATTACCTCTCCAAGGACCCGCGAAACGAATAATGGTTGGAGCCTGGAGATGTTGAAGCGGTCCCACCACTCAAACCATCCTGTTTTGGACGAGCGCACTGGAACACACTCGGTCGGAGGGGCGAATTCGTTGGTATCATTCTAGGTCCACAGTGAGCTTCATCTTTTGTTGCTTACAGCGTGCTTTAGATCTCTCAATTTTTGAAAGAAACAACGCCCGCCGGGAGGAGCGGTCTCGACTCTCCACATCAATCCCCGTCCTACAAGTCAACCACAACACCTGAAAGGTTCCACAACGACTGATTCACGAAAAGCAAGCTCCCGACTCTCATCATATTTGGCTTGCCTACAAGATGGACATATGTGTTCGAGCCTGAATCTTCAATCCGAGGACAGAGAAGATGGCGAAGAAAAGATAGCGAAAAGCGCAACGTATATCGGCACAGGATGCCTTCGTTCCAATAGTCGGAGAGGCTCTCTGGTCATGTACCAGCATGTACCACGATCCAAATCTCACCCAGACCAGAGGAGTGTTGGACGCTTTTGGTTGAACGCCCAGTCGTCTGCTGGCCATCTTCTCCCACCCGTTCTCCATCATCGCCATCGCGCCCAAATAGTGACTATATGGAGCTTTCGCAGCAGTACCGGAATGCAGAGCGCAAGATGGTGTGTCGCCTGGGATAGGGTGGGTAGGATACATCGATGAAGAGCAACATCTCTGCCCTTCTGGGTCGAGCCTCACCGGCGTTTTGGAAGGCGGCTTGGCGGCCACGCGAAAATGCACTCGACAGCATGACAACTCAGACCAGGCGAGTGCAGCCTCGCCTTGACTAGCCTGTCCCTACCGGTGGCGTCTGGCGGATCTTCGAACAGGACGCATACATTTCGCATCAAAGCACCATTACGCGCAACCCTCCAGCACTTCCATTCGATCGTTTGCCATCGAGATTTGTTGGGACTAGAGCCCTTGCAATGGATATAACCTCAACAGAGATTCGTCTAGTTAGTAAAGACACGTGCCCCCGCGTCTGTCATTGCTGTGGACGATGCGATTCGCCCCGTCTACGTGCCAGCAACGGAGATTTTTTTTCATCTCGTACATGCGCAAGCTAACATATAGCTTGCGACCTTCGACACGCGCTCCAGTACCCTCGGACCTTGGTTGTTCGTCCTGCGACCTGCGCATATCATAAGCGCCCAAAAGATGTTTAGGCGCTCATCTGGCATTGTTGACTGGGATAGGGAGGCGATGAGACGGGGTATCCGCCTTCTCGAGGATAACAGGGAGACGAGGTTGGTGCTATCAAACGCCAGCATTCTCTCGATATTCGTGGTCATCACCAACGACGACTTCGAGCACGAAGGTCAGGCCCTGACTGGCCTGGGACTTTCGACTGGTGTCTTCGACTGGGCAGCGACTACGGCGTTGGGCGGTGGCATAGTCATTCTCGATCCTCTGGCGGTGTTTGGGCTCTGAATACGACTTGGTCTCCTGGCTTTTGGAGGTTGGCCGGAGATCGGGAGGACTGGCGAATTTTTAGTGACATTGCGTTCATTAATTCAACAACATACAGACCTAGCGCTTGCCTGAACACTCGCCTGCACGCTTCATGGAGGAAACTCCCTGCTACCTCTCATTTGCCTGCACACCGGGCATCTCCAAGTTTTCAAGCCCCCCTCCAGATTGGCGCCCACGTTGATTTTTAATAGGCATCCCCACCAGTCCTACATCCTTCGCTTTTCCCGGCCGGAGGGCAGCCAATGCATCGAAGAATGGTATCACCGTTGAGCTCGCTCTGTTTTGGCCCTACCTCACGAAGGACCCAGCCGCCATCGACGAAGATGTAGAGGAGAGGCCGTCTCGAGACTTTGACAGGCAGATTAGCCTTACAGGGAGCCGCCGGTCTGGAAATGAAGCAAGACTGCCTTCCGGCTGACGAAATTCCGTGCTGTTGAAACTATTGTTCCAAACGGTAGACAATACCTTCGACGAACCCAGATCCAGATCAACATTCACCTGGTACAATAGTTTCCGGCTCGCTTCGTTGTGCTTGCCTAATCACCCCCATTGAGCTGATATTTCAACGGAAGCGCTCTGATAAGCCCACGGACTCCATCGAATTCCACTTGGGCCTCTTTTTTCCTGCGCCGTTGGTGACATGTTTTGTTTTCCTTGACCAGGGTTGACATGTTTTGGGGCCCATGCATCGATAATATCAGCTTCTAGCGCCCAGATTACAAGAATTCCGTCGAATTTGCCCACACAATAACCCCAGATGGGGCATGCCACACTGTCATTTGCGCGGAAACGGCGTCAATGATGCTGTTCAACCACCACATTTCTTCCACGACCCTTTTCCGGAACAAGACCCTCACCAATCGCCCTTCTTTCCCTCGAAATAGTGGCTCAAACACTCATTGTGTACATTTATGTGCATCGACCAATCTGCCAAATTTGCCCACTAAGGCAATTTTTGGAAGCCATTTTCGTTGATTGCTTGTCACAAAGCAAGGTCATACATGTTGGATTGTGTCTACACGTTGTTTTGATTGTCCCTCGGCTCGCTTTCTTAAAATCCACACAAGTTGTAGCCCTCTCTATCCCATTCTCCTCATCTTTAATTCCCTGCATCACTTGCCTATATCTTCCTGCGACTTCTCACATCTCTCAAAATGGCTCGTTCATACGCCGCTATCAAGAAAGCTGCTACGCCACGCCGGGTGGGTAAATTTCTTCCTCGATGCCATTCCTTGCTGACAATGAACATCAGCCCCCTCACCCCGTTCTCTGTCCTATTTGTGACAAGTGGGTCTCGAGGAAGAACGATCTCAAGCGACATGTCCAGACACACAACAAGGACAAGTCCTCGTAGTGAGTAGTCTACAAGGTTTACTTGCCTATCATTACTCATTCGTCACAGTCCGTTTGCGTGCCCTGAACCAAATTGTAAATTTCGCAGTCTCCAAGAGTCTAACCTCAAGACGCATTTCAAGACCCAGTAAGCGGTCACTCTGCTCATATGTTCGTTGACTTACTCACAGCTTTGGTCAGCACTGGCACGAAAGACCTTATCTGCCCCCACCCCAAATGTCTTTTTGCCACTAGTGACCCAGGGTCGTTGACAAGGCATCGGAAAAGAAAACACGACTACGTCCCTCGCCCTCGTAGAAAGTGGTGTGAAGAAACTGGCGCGTTTGAGGAATGTGATGGGTCCGCCACCGTCTCGCCGTCGACCTCCCGTGCTTCTAGCGAACGCCCACTCGCCACATCCGCCCCATCCCCATTCAGGATCGCGCCACAGCCAACTCCTTCTCCCCCTCCTCGTTCTGAGCCGATGTACACCTATGCACCGATTACCGTCGGTAGCTCTCCCACCTTCATCGCTCGTCCTGTCTTGGAGGCCCCTCCTAGCGACTTGAATACAGTTCCACGAGCTGTTGTTGGATTGACTCGCGGTGGAGACACCAACATCAGGCTTCCGAGCATCTCTACTTGGTTCCCAGACGATGATCCCATTGTTCCCTACGGTGACCAACCTCGTTACGTCCCTTCTTCAGCCCCTTGCCCTGGCTGTCCAGACTGTGCGAGAGACTACCGCATGGCGAGCCCTAGGTATCCTTACCCTACAACCACCGCCACGACCTCATCATTCCCTCCCTACTAAGCTTGACTGTGGTCCGCAGCCCTTGGGGACGCGCTCGTTCCTTGCCATCGATCCAAAAAACATATCGATTTAGTTCTGTTGTTTAGTCAAGTAGGTCTTCTCGTTCTCGCTATCGTTCTGTATTTTTGCTATCCGTCAGCCTCGCCACCACCTCGCTCTGTTCAACTTTGTCGCCGTCTGCTACTTGTTCTTTGCTGTGCTGTATCTGATCGTCTTTTCATTCCTTGATCCTTTTGTATCTTAGTCGATTCTTTTTTCTGACGTTAAGAACTAAAAAGCCTCTATTTTCGATTGATTACTATTCCTACTACCAATGCACGTAAAATGAAACGTTTGCTCGTGTACAAATCAGTCTCAAGCCTTTCACTCTCGGATCGTGGATGTATCGTGACACTAGTCAGTATCCATTCTCTCTTCGCGACGTTCTTTATCGGCCTGGTCCTGAATAGCCTTGAGGAACTGCTCGACTCCGAGTCCAGCCTCTTCCGGTAATCCCAAGCCACGAACAAGACCTCCTAGTAGCCCTGTCCGGAGAGCTTGATCAAAGTTCGAAACTGCTGCACGAAATTGTGGCGAGCTACCGCGTGTTTATCAGATGGTTGACTCAGAGCCGGCCGTGAACTTTTGGACTCACTTGATGATCTGCTGTAGCGCTTCTTCGGACGGTGGTGTAGGGAGATCTGGAGGCAAGTGCGGGAAGAGCGAAGGGACCAACTCTGGATGAGAGGTGAATAGCGGCCCGATGTTCGCAGGGGTGAGGATGTCAGTTAGAGACAGCTCTGAGAGTGTCCGTGCGCGTGTCAGCAAATTGACGATGGGAAGGTAAGGAGGAGAAGAAGTCTTACCAGGAAGACCAGAACTTTCGCCCTGTGAGGCAAGACGATTGGAGAGTATCTGGCCCAGTTGTGCAATGTCATCGGGTGAAGCTTGGAAGTTTGAGGGTCTTGCATCCTGCGAGCTACTGAAAACAGTGATTTGAGCAAAGGCCGCCGGTTCGCACGTGGAGACGTACGATGCTTGTGCCGAAGTGGATGTCGAAGCCCCCGCAGAAGTGTTCCATACTAGCTCATAATCCATGTCTTGTAGAAGGCCGTTCACGTTGTTTGCGAATTCTTCGTCCCGGGCAGCAGAGGCATCCTGGTCATTATTTTGAACTTGGCCGATTGGAAAGTACAATCGATAGTTACCTGCATCCAGAACTAACGAATCAAATGTCAGACTGAGATGCGGTCGGATTGCTCTGGAGACTCACGAAGTGCCTTTGATCAGATGAGGAGAATTTGAGCACATAAACCCTTCCAGCGGACTGCGATACTTTGGTGAATGTTGCATCGGTGGGGAAAAGAATGAGATCCTGAACGTCAATGTGAGTTAGGTTGCTAGGGTTGACAAGAGCAACAGGACTCACCTCGTCAATCACGTTGGTTTCCCTGTTCTTCCATATGAAATGTAACAGATCGTCGTCTCCCTTGGTGAGGATAACTGCACCCTTCGTCGGGCTTGGGTCAACAAAATTGGTGTTGCCTCGTCGGTTAGCCTTTCCGGCCTTGAAAGCTAGGATAGTCTCCCCTTCCGACATATTTCAGAGCAGAAAAAGGCGCGATACGAATGAGATGAGCGTAAAGATCCAAGTCGATTGTCAGAGTCCGAACCGCGACGCGTCACCCATACAGACGCCCAAAATTTCAAAGTCCGCTGATCTCCATCCATCGAATTCACCACCATGTCCTTTGCTGGCGGCTTTGAGTCCGTTGACGCTTGGGCACCTCCACCTCAGGCTGGCGACATTGTAGCTGAGGCAATGAAGAAGGAGAAAGCTCTCAAGTGAGCCAGCTATCGTTTTATCGTGCAAGTACGGTCATTCAACCTATCGACAGAGAATTCGTAGCATCCCAGGAAGACCTGAAAGGTGCGACGCAGTCTAACCACAATACGTCCCCTCTCTGATACACAATTAAACGCTGTAGCTCTTTACGATCGTGTACAGTCAGTACAGAAGGAGGTTGACAAGCTCACAGCAGGAAACCAGACTCTGCAAATGTACATAGACAACTTGACAGTTCAGATGGCGAAGCGAAGATGATACATGTGGAGATGGATCGTCTGTAGTACCCTCGGATGCTCGCAATGAGTAAAACATATCAATGGTGTACTTCAATATGGTAGAAAACAGCCTAATGAAGCACGAGTCGAAGAATATTCACAACGGCTACAGTATAACTTATATGATACACGAATCCGGGGGATAGTAGACCAACTGCATCAGCTAGAGGTATCAGTGGCTTCTACCCGAGAGCCATTGCAATATGATGTCCCTGTCGAAGGTGTTCAGTAATTGAGACGAAGTTGGTGGCAGGGCAACCCACAAATTATGCTGTGATTTCATCGAACACTGCGACTGAACGTTAGAAAAAGGCATGTGCTGTAACTTGTTGGTACATCTAGCTCACCGAGTAGCACTAAGGAAAGAAGCGAACATGAGCTAAGCGGGAATATTGACTCTAAAAGGAAAACTCACGGATACTGGCCGATCGTTGATTTTGTCAAGTTGCCTAGAATGTCGGGAATGAATCAACTGGGGTCCGTTTGGTCGGTGATTTGACGTACAAAGCAGGTATAAGCTCTTTCACCGAGGCGTGGCCGTCGATATCATTCTTATTCCCTAACTAGATTGGCTGTGAGAGTTCAGTCGTTTTGGATACGGGGGTCTACACCCACCACGAGGAGCGGTACGCCGACTAAGCTGTGTTGGCCTAGCAGTTGGTGGAGCTCGAAACGAGCTGAATTGAACTTCTCTTTCTGTAGATCGTAGGCGTTATGGTGTTATGGCGACTTGCGAGAGAGAGGAGGGGCGTACATCGGCAGCATCAACAACAAAACTGGAATGCGGTTAGTCAGAGAAAGATCCAATACAGTTAGCATGGAGTCACGCACACTATTGCATCCACACCATTGCAGTACCGCTCCCACATAGATCGAAATTTCGGCTGACCTGACCAGCAGAAGTATGGATTGGAACGAGTATACGCGAGGTGAAACGAGACTATTCACCAGCAACGTCCCATATCTTGAGGGTTACATTCCCTTTCCTAACCTTCCGAAAGTTGAAAGCAATAGTTGGCACAACCTCTTCACTCCACTAGAAAGACATTCAATCGCTGAGCAGACGACATTTGAGATGAGCACATACCTGTCCGGAGCCAATGACATTGACAAACGATGTCTTCCCGGATGCCTTGAAGGCGTTGGTCCATGATTGCGCGCGCGAAGGAACGCATAGAGACTGACCTGTAGACCCACAACAGCTATTTCTGCAGCTTTACTGAAGAACAGGCTGTATGACAAGTTGAGTAACGAGCAGTACCACCAGAGAGCATCTGAATACGAACGAGGAGAACCAGTAGAATATCGAAGTGAAGATTCCTGACATCGTCGGTGACGGAGGTAGAGCGAGGTCAAGAGAGGTGATGTCACAATGTCACGATTTCACAAACTTGATACGCAACTAAAATTAGACGCTCATTCATACTTTTTCCTCTTTCGCGGTCACTCAGTCTCGTGTGCCGCGTCTGTTTTTGCTTTTCTCTTTCCCGTCACTGTTCTCTATGCATAACATATCATGCTATACTCGCACTCGAATCCTTCCGTCATTTCTCACCTCGTCAGCCCTCGCTCATTCACACCAACATAACTTCCATACATCCTCCTCTGTTCATTCAGCACCGCATCCTATCCCCGTTCAACAAGATGTCGACCTCGCATCAAAGCTGACCGGGACCTCGAGAAGCTCGAAACCTCCCTCCGAACTCGAGGAATACCAACACTTTGTCAACTTCGCCGCACCCATTACTCAGGCCCGAAAGTCGAGACGAGCTAACCCCATGCAGGTCAAGTTCGATCTCAGACAGGAACAGACAGCGGAAAAGGTCCATCGTTTACTTTCAAAGCTACCCGAGAAGCATGGGGAGGAAAAGGATTGGGATGAGGGGGAGATTGGGGACAGAGATCTGAACCAGGGCCAGGACGCTGGCAATAATGGCGGGTTGAGCGTGGCTCGGAAAGCTCCTGAAGGCCCAAAGTCGAAGAAGGGGAAGGAAAGGGCACAGAAAGAAGAATTTAATGGTCAGAGTGTCATCTCAATGTCACGAGTCTGACTTGTACTCAACAGCGCTTTCGAATCTAGGCCCTGAAGGCTCCGACAAGAAAGCTGCCCTTGTGGAGAAACGAAAGAGACGGAAAATGGCCCAGAAAGCCAAAAAGGAAGCGCTGCAGGCACTGACGACCACGGCGTATACAAAAAAGGTTGAAGGCTTCTTAGGCAATAATATGCCCACGAACATACTTGCGGGTACGTTTTAGGGTCTTCTTGTAGAGCACCACCGCTCTCAACCTTCATTCTACTAGACCTGGAGCCTCCGACGAAACAAAATCCCGTTGCCAGATTGGCGCACGGTCTTGACCGGGTATTATTCAAGTACGTGGCCCTCGACCTCATTCGCTCAAAGCAAGCTTACATCTATACCTCTTGCCAATACAGCCCCGGTGTCTACTGGCTACGAGATCCTCGATCTCGCGTGTATAATTTCCACCCGGCCATTGAAACGATACCCAAAGTGTTCGATTTTGCCTTTGAGCGTTTAACTGGATTTGTCAAGAGCTCAAGGGACGAGGTGAATGATCTTTTCCCACGTGCCTTCAGATTTCAAGACTCAAACTCTGCGATTCCACCTTGTCTAGGATTTATGGGAATTGGCCAAACGAGAGAAACGCACATTCGGAGGCTCTACTTCTTCATTGTCTGGGATGCTGTGTCAGATTTACTTCATGTTGTCGGATAACAAAGGCGTGGATCTATCGATGCTTAGTAAGAAGTTCCAGGGAGAGGTTCGCAACCTTTTCGTTTGAACCCGTACGCTAGCTAACATACATCTTGTTCGAAACACAGTTAACGGCGTTCACTCCTGGTCAGCGAATGGCTGCTTCTGTCGTTTTCAATCACAAAGACGGAAGATATGCTATTGACTCGTATTCTGACAACTCGCTTGAGGCCGAGAAGAATATCCTGACTTGGATGGTGAGTGAATCCCCGCGTACAAGACATGTCATCTAGGACTCAACTCGAACCTTCGATAGGGCACTTTACTCGAGAAATACTTGACAATGAGCCCCGAGGAGTTTGTCACGTATATGAGAACTCATGCTGAAAGGCCTGTCATTGAGGACGACAAGGCTTCTGACGGGCCAGTCCGCGAGGCTTATCGATATTCGAAGGTAATACAAGCCGGATCTACTCACCGGCTTCTTAGTACTGACCTTCCTTATTCCATCTTCTCTTCTCAGTCAAACGCGTTCGTCATGCGGTCACAACTCGATTGTCAAGACCCTCGTCTTCCTGGAACAGGCGTGTTCGACATCAAAACTCGCGCTTGTCTACCCATACGTATGGACCTTCTCAATTTCGAGGAGAGCTCGGGTTACTTGATCAACAAACGGTTCGGTCTCATGGAAAGCTTCGAACGGGAGTATTGCGATTTGATTCGAGCAGCCTTCTTGAAGTACAGGTACGTCATCCTTCTTCTTATTTCCTGCACTTTTCTCACAAGTCCTCCAGTTTCCAAGTCAGGATAGGCAACATGGATGGCGTTTTCGTGGCCTATCACAATACTGAGCGGTTGTTCGGTTTCCAGTACGTTTCCATTGAGGAAATGGACCAGCAGCTGTTCAGTAAGGCGCCGGGAGCGGGAGATATCATTTTCAACAAGTCGGTGCAGATGATGGAGATCATTGCGGAGGAAATCGTGAAGTGTTATCCTCAAGAGGTGAGTCGACTCCAGTCCGCTCAAACTCTCACGTCCTGACCGCTCCCTACCTCAAGTCTGTCCGATGCACATTCGAAACGGAAGAAAACTCGAACAAACTTCATGTTTGGGTTGAGCCCGTTGAACCAAGTGAAGCCGGGCCGACAATCAAAGAACTTGTCGTCACCACTCAAAGCTTTTTGGGAGAACGAGGCGTCATAGGGAGAAAGGCAATCCACAATTGTACTGATCAACCTTGTGAGTTTCGTTGTTCTTTTCTGCCGACCATGTCGAACGATTACTCAATCTTTCTGTTCAGGGAATGTCTATTGGAAGATACGACACATGAACGATTCCGAAGAAGAAATGCATGGTCGTTTGAAGGCAGCAAAGGAAAGGCAGTTCCGAGCTTACAGCTTACCTTCCGGCATCAGCCATTCGACCATCAAGGAGTGGTGGGAGAAGCTGAATTTCGGGAAGAAGAAAGAGCCGGGCAACGAGTCCAAAATCGAGAAACAGATACCCGAGTTCTTCCACATGTATTTCCAAGAACCTGATCGGAAGATCGAGTTGCTTCGTTCAATCGCGAAACAGGGACGGCTTGAGACCCAAAAATTGGAACAGGAGGAGAGAGGGAAACCAAAACTTGTGTATGGTCTCGGAGAGGTTCATCTGGACGAGGAAACCGAAGTGCAGAAGATCAAGGAGAGTTTCGAGCATGAGGAACCCAAGGTTGGGTCGGGGTCACACGATGCGGTGACACCACCTCTATAGCGCGACAACAACGAGGAGCGTTGCGGACATTACCCATCTCACGCTTACACGCGCATAAATCTACATTAATCTCCCACAGATATACTAGACGTCGAGGAATAATCCCTATCGTATGTATCCATAGTTGTTTTCTGGACCAAAACGAGAGCATTTGGAGGACAATTGTGCATTCCTGAGGGGTGTGTTTGTGAAGTGTTCGTGGAGATACCTTGTGAAGTACGCGGGGACTTCAAAGGCTCAAGAAATCCTCGTCCTCGTCTATGATCAGGTCTAGTAACTTGAAGAAAGAAGCTGCCGGGAAGCCAACAACATTGTTGTAATCACCCTCGATTTTTCGGACGAGAAGGGCACCAAGTCCCTGCGTTGCAATGAGGCAGGGATAGTGAGGTCATCAGGCTAGTGCCTACCTGAATTGCAAAACCCCCCGCACGGTCAACACCTTCCCCACAATCCGCGTAAGCTTTCAATAGGTGTTGGGGGTTGTCTGCAAAGTATACCAACGAACGTTCATCGATCGACCGTATGGCATATCCTGGCGCCTGCAAAACTGGGTACACTGTTTGTACCAAATACGTATCTGAGCAGTACCACCTCAATTTGCCTGCAGGACATACCTAGAGTTACTCCAGTTACGACCTCGCACACACTTCCATTGAGATCCATCAACATTCGGAGATTGTCTTCCTTATCCAAAGGCTTTTCGAGTAGCTCCTGAGCCATATCTGGAAGTACATTGTATCCTGTCTGGGTTGTAGAAGGTTGTGCATGGGTCAAGACCACCGTGTCCGCCGCGATGATAAGATCGGGAGCTTCATCTGGATTTTCTGTCTATCAATACTCAGTCTTGCTTCATGTGAACAGCTTAGATCATGAGCATACCACGAGTCTCTCGTAGACCTCGACAGCCTTGTGAGTGGCCGTGGCTACCGGGTATTCGTGAACGTTTTGGAAGGAATCGATACCGAGATCTTCCTTGAACGTAGAGGGAATGATCTCAGGTGCAAGGCCCAGAGTCGCTAGAATTTCCTTTCTTCGCGGGCTATTCGACGCGAGAACAATGCGTTTGTCTTTGAGCTTCTTGATTGCAGGGAGACCATGGAGGGCATGAGAGAGGACAGAAGACATTGTACACAGCCACCTGGACACCTTGCCCCCGACCCCCATGTCGTCCCCTCGTCTACTCACCAAGGTCTCCCAGAATGGCTATCATCCAACAGTAACGACAATAATATCCGACTGGACCTCTCAATGTTCTCTCTATTTGCTATTCACATTACCTCCATTAGCGTTCGTAGATCCATACGAACTCGAGACTAGTTATGCCGACCAATACGCGTTTCATCTAATAGGACACCGTGGGTTAGAGCTTCCGGTCATGGCGGTGGAATCTGTGGAAAGTCAGCTACTTCTTGACGTGAAGAAGGTGCACGATGCAAGCATGACAATGGAGATACCCCTCCCAATACATCTACGCTATGGGCAACTTTCGTCGTCCAAGGCGTATGAGGAAGTTGCAATACCTTGGCCGAAAGGTTTCATGGCTTGCTCTCCTCAAAATATTGTTTCATCTCACAGTGCGTTCCTATGCATCATTTTTTGCTTTTATGATCTAAATTCTTGTGCGCAGACTCGCAAGTCGAGCCTCCGGAAGAATTTAGCGCGCTCTTCAGCAATGATCTTCACCTTTTCCCTATCAGACCGCAAAACTCTTCGGTTCCGACAGAAATTCTGCACGTTCCCGTTGGAAACTCTCTGCACCTCCCCCACGTTGAGATTGGGACAGCCCTCATCATTCTTGCGTGTTTTCTCTATCTATGCTGGACGAGCTGGCGCACCAAACTCCGAATAAACACCGGAGACGCCGCGTTACGTTACAAAAAGGAGGATTGAAACAGCATGCATGATCAACGCCAGCATCGGACGACCTCAGAGTGACTCACCCGATTGGCGGAGGAATCTTTTGGAGTCTGCCACAAGATTGAACGACGGGAAAACGTTCGAACGTGCAGGGTATGTGGGGTATCCTTCTAGTGCGTGTTCGTAACATATCTCTACATACATAACACAATTAATGTAGATTAACCCTGACTGGTGGTGGTTATAAACGAATATACATGTACTAGCTCATAAATAATTGAGGTGGGAGTAAAGTCCTTTGGACAGTAAAACAGATACAAAGACGGAATGTGAGGGAAGTGAAGTCGTTCAAGATTTTGGGGCCCTTTCTTCGGACTGTTCTACGACTTCACGTTGCTCCTGAAGAAACTTGTGGGACTCCTGCAAGTAGACTTCTGACTCACTTCTCTCAAAACTGCCAAAACGCCTGTGAGTAACCGTTTAAAGAAATGTGTGAATTGGATACATACGCAATCCTCTTTCCTTTGGTATGCATGTCGGGTTCCCTCAGGGCGAAGGGATTGACGTCAACTTTGCCATTCAAGTTGGCCAGACTGTGGTTGACGAAACGATGGGTGGTTTCGTCAGACCGCACCGCGTAGATGACATCTAGCAGCTTGGCATCTGCCGGTAATCGCCAGTAGTCGATAGCAATCTGCGGTGCAGGCATGTCGGACCTAGTATACTCATGAGACCTTTACGACCAACGGCGTATAGACACAAGTACTACCCACCACTCGGGGACAAGGCCGGCTTCCATATCTTTGATGCATTTCGTGCTGCAAAGGAGCGTCGTAGTCATTTCTCCTGGGACCGCAACATACGAACGTACTATGTCAGAACTGCTTCCTCTTCAAGATACCCCACAAAGCGATGGCAAATTCGGGGAGAGACGAGATATGATAGGACTGTGGAAAACGACCACAGGTTAGTATTGGATCAGTAATGCGTAGGAGACACGTACAAAAGAGGTTGTAAAAAACGCCCTGTGCCCCCAAAATCATGGCACGGAAGAAGATAGAGGGTTTGCGCAGCGTCATGAAGGTCCTAAAGTGGTCGGAGAGGTCGATGTCAATAGAGAGATCGTGAGTGAAGTCGACTGACGACTCACATGAGATGCATTCTTTCATTCTCTGCTTCTTCTAAGCATGTGTGTATCCTGAAAGGTAGCAAATACAGCATTGAGTACAGAGAAACCGAAGCCAATGACGGAGGTGAGTATTTACCATCCATTGTCGCGGCGCTAATGAGGAAAAGAAGATGGCAGAGGTAAGGAATATGATCGAACCTGAATGTGGGCAACTAGAACGTCACGTACCATGAGTCGCAAACTCGTCAGATGTCGTATTGTGGCGGCCACCATCCCGGGAACGCCTGCAATGGTCTCGAGGAAAAGAATTCGCTATTACGGCCAAAAAGGTTACTTGAGCCAGGGAAATGAGGGGGCAGAATACGTACGCTTAACCAAGCTTTGTCGTCGAGGAGATACCCCTCCTTTCGGAGTTCTGCTAAGGTCATCTCACTTCCAGGAGGGATCTTCTTGTGTCTGTACCCGGTAAAGAAGTCGTATCCCCACCTAAAAGGGCATTCAGCAAGAACAAAATCATGAAAGCCGCAATGATCCAGCTCGCCTGGATAGTTTGACGAGACTAGCTGCTGCACGATCTGAGAAACACGTCGCTTCACGGTGAAGAACCTGAAAAGCACATGTTAGCTGTGTGCATGCAACCCCATTGGCTCTAATTCCCTCACCTCAACCGCTTTGAGCTCTTCAGGCGTGTAAACAGGATGGAAGAGAACCCAATCGCCGGTTACGACGGCGTTCTCATGAGCATGGTGGGTCTCGCTTGTAGTGATAGCAGCGGGCCTTTGCTCTACGAAGCATTTCATTTGCAATCAGCCCCAGGCAGAGCGAAATCAGAAAGGCGACTCACTTAGATGCGGCCCAACAGTGGCAGATTGCGCCCTTTCGTCCGATAGGCCATTCTGTTTGGACGCGCTTGATGAGATTGACCTTCTACAGATACCGGCACCGACAACTTTGAGGTATCCACTATAAGCTGGAGTTGACTGACGCGTCAACGTAGGCGCGACGCGACATAAAGAAGTCTTGAGCATTATCAAGTTGAGTGAGATCGAAGTGCGATTGTACAATGAGACTTGTTGGCGGCGGTCACGGCGCTGCGCCCGCCCCTTTATAGCCTTGGACATATTCGTGTATCCGTCCCCTTCCGAAGGCTGCTACATTGCCACATCCGAGGTACGCCGACAACGGGATGAAATCCTGAGCGGCGAGCGCTCGGGTCTTCGGATATGACGGCCCTCGAAGGATGAGCTGCAAGAAAAAACAATATCGACGATGGCACTCATGGTAACTCCAGTGAGAGGGCCAGAAGAATTCTCAACGCACTGATCCACTGATGGGAAACTTCGGCATTATCCCGGCACAAGTTCTCGACTCGGCTATTCCCGATGAGTTGTGGGTCTCACGGAGCACGCAGCGTCTCAGTCCCGCTGTGCGATGCATTGGTTCACTCTGAGGCTCGGAAGACGGCGCTATGTGAGCGCTCAATCTCATTCGTATCTCTATGTGAGTGGAATTGTACTATCGCTGAAGCGCCAATTCATGCCCACCACGCCAAGAGAAAAATGATCGCGCCTTCAACTTCAGAGCGTGCTGCGGCCGTTGAGGACCGCGTCTTTCGCTGCCGACACTAGTCACACTTTCGAGCTAATCGGATGGGAGAAAAACCTCAGTACGATGCACCACCAGCTTTAATTGAGCGGCTTTGGGAGTTTTGCTAGCATTAGGACGATGATCATTCCCGATCCTTTGATTTCGCGGGACCGTACAACCCCCACATGACGATAGTTAGGTGCTCGGCAAAGCCTGTCTCCATGAAAGTACTCCGCCTCATCGCATCTTGCGTTTAGCACCCCAATCTCGGCTCTGGTTGTACTCGTATAGTCGTTCTCTTTGTGCCTGTACCGGTAGGCATGTTCGTCCTTCGAGCTGTCCGTCATCTAGATCCTAACCTCTCGTTATCTTACTTCGTTGCGGAAGTTCAACGAGGTGGAAGTAGATACGAGCCCCTCGTCCGAGAACATGAGAAGGGCTAGGGATTCAGTAATTCATTAGACGGAGTCTCTCTAGGTTTTAACCGCCAATCGATAACTAATCGATGGCTTGTCTTCGAGCTATTCCTACTCCATTCACTCAAAAGACATCAAAATCAACGAATGGACCTCTATAGGGTCGGAGAGAGAGATCAGTGCGACCGAAAGCTTGTTTTGTCTTCAAAGGCGACTAACCATGGGAGGGGACAAGTTCTATAAGCAGATGCACACCATATTCTGTCAATCCGTGGTGGGTCATGACCGATGACCATCCACTTGCGGCTTGGGCGGCGCATATCATCGCTCCATGAGTACTAACAGGACAGCGCAACCCGTCCGACCTCAGGATAACGATCCAGTCATTATTCGCCCCGCCCTGAGAGAGAGGGCTTCAAGTTCGTCTCGCTTACTCACCTCTACCCCGCCGACATAGATTAATTGATGCGATTCATCGCTCGGCTCATTAAACTAAACCCAAAACTCGTGTCGAACATGTTTCACCAAGTCTTGGGTTGAGCCATCGGCGGGACGAATTATTATCGTCCAAGAGACACCGCAGGTTAGCCGGTGGGCAATACTCAGCCCTTTGGCACAATTGTGCGTGTTATTTGACGGTCGAGGCAACGTGTACACATTTATGGAACCTTTCTCCAGGTAACTGATACAGGTGTTATACATTGAAGAGGGACGGTGGCGACCGACATGTAAAAAACAGAACACGATTCACGTTCACTACACGTGTAATGCCCGCGAAAGTGCAGCGGTCGCGTGGATGGAAATGAACTACTCCCACAGCTTGAGGACTCATGATATTCTGTTTAATGATGTTAGTATTCCAACAGATTTTCCAAAAGGTCAGTCGACATTGCTGTTCTTTACGGAACCTAGATGGAAGCCAGACCCATTAGACGACACCGGAGAATGCGGGGTCGGGGTACTTGCTACGCAGTAACTATCCCTCACCTGTCATTCAAAGTCCATCCTGGGCTGTTAAGTTCTCATTGTACAGCGCAAGCCCAGAGGAGGTTCCCGTCTGCGGTTTCGACGGTTTGACTCAAGGACTACAGGTGTATCGACAAAGATACCCGCCAGTGATTACACGATGAGTACTAGTACAGTTTATAATCCTGTACCTGTTATGACGCCTTTTGGCGATTGTGGTGCTAACATTTGGAGTCCGGGGATAGAGTTAGAATGTTCTGATATGCCGCGGATGCCTTCAAAATCACGCTTCCGCCAGTGTCGTGGGTTGGGTCGGTGTATCTTGGGCCGTCGCTGGTTTAGTTTTCCCGGGGCAAAAGTCGAGAATGAACGAGGTCGAGTTTAACATATCATAGAAACGAGAAGCCTGAATTCTAAATATCCCTCTGGCGTGTGGTCGCACTGGCGGCGGACGGAAGGAGTACTAGAATTCTTACTGCTTGGACCATATTCTTCCGCCGGTACCAAATGCCGTCTGTACTCTTGGCACTGATCGCCAATCTTGAAGTTCCTCGAGTTCCTGGGGTGAGGTCCGGTAAGTTGCAAAGTACCACCCTGGACAGCCGGATGCTTCTCCCTCGAACCTCCTTGTGGCCAATAGTGACCCCGGATCCAAGATTCGGGTTTAGCCATCCGTGTTCGCTCAGGGTCCGAAATCTCGCCTCACCATGGCCCATCGATAACTTGGACCAATCAACACTTTGGTATCTTGGAGTCAATTCCCAGCGCATGACTGCTCCGTTCGCCTCAATCCGAGGGCGAAGGACGGATAGAAAGATACTTCCAGTTCTATGGGTATGATGTCTTGATCGCGTAGTGAATGACAGTATTGAAGGACCGAGGCCATGGGAAATAGCTCCTAACATCTGTAGACCCTGTTTTCTATGAATTCTCTTCTTGAAGGTCGCCTCGACTGCCTCATGTTGGATTAGCATATGGACTGCGACACAGAAACGCTTAACGTACTCAGGGAAGTTCCCACATACACCCACATTTAGGTGCGCGATCGATACCTGGAGGCGGATTCGGAGGATAGTTTGGAGGTTTACGGGGGTTGAAAAGATGTTTGCAATGTTCGCCAAGTTTCTGGTTTGTGGAGACCTTTTATCTCTTAGACGGGAGAACCGCGGACCGGAAGATACTTAGCCTCGGATCCAGTCCCAGCAAACGAAGTGTAACGCAAAACTGTGATTCTAGGTCGTCAGGTTACGAAGCTCTAGAGATGCCAAAGCAGAGAGATACGGCCGGTCGGAAGACCGGGGATAAGGTGAGTAGCGGGCTGTAGCAGTGGACGGAGTATTAACTCTGAGAATGACAAAGAAGGAAGGTCCGATTCAGCGATCGAGGCCTGGTATGATAGCTAAGAATGCAGAAATCTGTTTTCGTCTACGTGTCCGAGTGCAGAATACAAGGGCAGGAAATCGCTTCGATCAGTCGACGTGGGCAGAACAAGGACCTGGGGCGGCAGTAAGCTATTCATGCGGCCCGCGGGTAGCCAAAGTTAAATCCACCACTTAAATACAACAAACATACGCAAGGGAAGCTCATAAGCTGTTTGGGTAGGAAGGTGGATCTACGCCTTGAGACTGGTAGTATCGTGCTGGACATGGGAAAACCTGGGCTCATGGCAGTTAAGAAGGTCAGGCTGTAGATTCTAGGGTTGCTGTCTATTGGGGCCACAATTTGATGGGAGACAACACGAGGTGGCGCCGTGTGCGGCTGCAAAGATCGTCAGAAGGAGGAAGTTGAACGATGATGCGCAGATGCACGGTTGACTTGAATGGTCGGCTGAAAGCTAGGATTGGTTAGGTGATCATGCGAGATCGAGCAAATACATTTGAGCCGAAAGACAGGGAGAAAGACACGAGTAGCTTAGAACGAACTCGGAGAGTCGCCGAGTTTGAGTACCAGGAAATACGATAGGGACCGGACTCGGAGGGAAAGCGGGAAGCGCTTGGCGAGATGATGGTTGATGAATGATGAGGGGGTCTTTCTTGCACGGAAATGAAAGAACAAGAGAGTCATATGGAAGGGGGCCACTGGTCGCAGATAAGTATAGCGTGTGCGGCCCTTTGTGGCCTTGTACTCTGCGAAACGAAGGTAGAGTCATGAGATGGCCTGTCTGGGGCGATTGCGGAAGGCGCGAGCGAAGAGAAGCTATTTTTGAGCGTACCTGTAGATCTGGCGGCTGAAGGACATATTTTGGGGTCAATGTCTAGAAATTGGAAAGGCTGAATCGCAATCTAGCAATGACATTAGCAACGCATGTGAACTTCGGTTGAGCATGGGTCTGCCATGGGAGTTAGTTGTGGTGTGTTTGGCATGGCAGGGTATAATTTGAGGTGAGCGTCTGGCGGCAAAGTTCTTACTCACCTTTGGCCAGGCGATGTCATATTCTGACCACCAACACTATGCTCCCTGGCCTTCCCCTGCTGAATCCAGCGTCGATTATCCTGAATTCTCTCAGATAGAGTCCAGTATTGGCCCAAGTCGCATCCTCACGCGTGGTCAGCGAAGACAATCTGCCCAGCGACCAATCTTGGTCGGTCATCCTCGAAATTTAACCTTTTTCGATAGTATTCATTCATATTTTCATAAAGCGTCCTTCTTCACGAGCACACTCTCCAACAAATCCTCTTAGCATGCCCCCGGCAACGTCAATAACGACGACGACGACATATCCATTAACACCCGATAGCACGTCCTATTCACCTTACCCAACCTATCATTCTCGTTCCAATTCTACATCGCATTCGAATCATCGCTCAGCATCGCCTGCATTGAGCACGGCAACCTCAATTTCCTCCCATTCGCATTCTGGTGCAGCTCATCATCACTCGGGTCTTCTCAGTCCATTCACTAGAACCTGTTACTCTCCAGTTGCGTCACCTTCCAATCACGCCGACTCTCCCTCTGCCACACATCCTCAACCTCGCCCAAAACAACGAAAGCAACGTCTCTTCAACGTTGATCGTCAAGCAATCTGTCAATATCATCTCGCGAATCCTACTGCACGCCAGGAGGACATCGCGGCTCGATACGGTGTCGAACGAAGCACGATCTCCAAAATCCTAAAGCACAAAACGAAGTGGTTGAATGTGAATCCAGATGAGGGTCTTAGGGTAGCGAAGCATCGGTAAGACGCGCTTTTCTTTCCTATTTTCATTGCAGTTCACACTCTGATCCCTTCCCACCATCGGCATTCCTAAACCTAATCTCTCTATCGAACACGCGACAACCTCCCATCCACGCCATTTCTCATCGGTGCTGCCTTCTCTGCAACTCGTGTACAGGCCGTCCAAGTTTCCCGAGATCGAATCCGCCATGCTAGACTGGATCTCGCTTCCTCCCACAACTCGAAAACCACTCAGTGACACGCGTTTACGAGAAAAGGCTCTTTCGTTGGCAAAGTCTTTCCACATAACCGAAGACAAGTTCAAAGCCAGTTCAGGCTGGATAGAGAACTTCAAGCACCGACATGGTATACGCAACGGGACCTACGAAGGCTCAGGGAGGAACGCAAGCATCGCGCGTGCACTGGGTGCTGGCGCTGAGGGCGCTGAGGACCTTATTGCGTTCAACAAGCACAACACGTCTAGGGACGTTGATGGCAGTGCTTCTGCCGATAGACGAAGGGACGACAATTCAGACGAGCATGCGTATTCACCTATTGCCCCGACAGGCCATAACGATTTTCAAAGGGTGTTGAGGTCTCAGGGTCAACCTACACACTCTGACCCAGGCGTCCTTACTCGACCAGCCTATCGCCGTGCATCGTGGACCGGGTCTACCACGGTAGACGACTCGTCACGGATAGATCAGGATGCTGACATGGACGTGCACCTATCCCACTCAACACATTCTTCCCAATCAACGTCGAATCACACCCACCATTCTTCACACCATGATCACTATCAGTCCTCTAGTCGTCAGGATCAAGCAACACAGTATCATCGTGACCCTTACTCTTACAATCATCCATCGAACTCTACTTCGTCTGCCCCATCGTCAACGTCCTCCTCCTCGTCTCAGCATCTTGGTTACCCCTCACAGTTATACCCTACGCACGATATCCCATCTCCTGCCCTTCCACAGATCAACACTGATCTGTCTCCCCCACAGCCGTCCTCATCGTCAGTGCACACCATGCAACAACCCACACCAGTCGAAGGCCCTCCCACTATGCCTTATGAGTCTCGTCCTCACCCCCCACCTGATTCGAACCTGCTTCCCCCCATGTCGCCGAGTGGTCGCCGGATGGTTCCACAGATAGCCATGGGCCCTATGCCTGGCTTGCCACTACCGAGACTCCCGGACAACTCTCCACCCTCGTTGGAGGATGCGGAGATGTCGCTGAATCGGGTCATCTTATATGTGGATACATTTCCTCCTGGGCAGAGCATACTGACGCCAGAGCAGAGACAACACCTAGATGAGATAAAGGTAGTCTTGTTCAAGGCTGGAGCGGGTCTGCCTTTGACATAACGGTGTCCCGTCTTTGCGTTTCTGATCGCGTTGATATTGCGTCTCTTGCCAGGTCTTACATTCCGGTTTCCGTAGTTCTTCACGTACCTTCACGAGTGTTCAACCAAGACAATCTCTCTTCTGTTTTTCTTTCCAGTGCTTTTCTGGTTTACAATGCTTTCCTTGATCAAAAGCGCGCTCATCTCTCCTCTACCAAGGGGGCCGAAATGAACTCGCACCAGCATTTGTGCGGCCTATGCCATCTCCATTGCTTCGCTTTCTCGTCCGTTCTTCGCTTTCTGGACATTCTGACCGTCTCATCTTACCATCAGGCATACTGCAATGTGTAACCATCTTTCACTCATCCGTTCAACGCCATTACCATCGTGCATTTCATCATCTCAAGCGTATCTTACTATTTTCCTCAGTCAATCATTCATCTCTTCCATGTACCCATCCATTGACACTCAACATGCCATCATGTTTGCACCCATCAATACCATGCATTTTTTTATTTGTTGACGAACTCAGGACCTGTACCTACTGGCGATTGCGGGACGAACATGTGTTTACAGCTGGGTGTAGAGCTGGTCTCGGTCTCCGTCGAATGCCAGCACGATATTCCACGTTGGATCGGGCACTCATTGTCTTGCGTACACGTACCACAAATGGTCTAGTTCGTTCAAGAGACGGGGATAGACATCTTGACAATGCAACTGACTGGTACCGAGGTCTGGAGGCTTTTAATGAGGGTAAGAGTCGTGTTGTGGTTCTCAAGATCGGTTGATGGATCGTATGGTCGGCTTGGGAAGACGCGGTCGCTTTCTGGTAGGGGGACGCGATCACATGATAGTCACGTTTATTCTGCATGTGCATCCGGACCGGCTACGACAGCGATCCTATCTCCGGTTGGGAAATGGGAGTCGGGCGTCGGGACCAGATGACTTTCCACGTCCACAATCTCCGCCAAGTTCTAACTCTACCCTAACACTTTGCTGCCCATCCGAAAAGTGATAGATCGCTCAAAGAACTCGAAGAAATAACATACCCATTCATTGAGGCGTATCGTACGTGGCAGGCCGCAGTTATAATACAGTTATAACCAACACTCGATTCTCGAGAAGGTTAGAGCTTGAGCGCTTGAGCTTTTGACCGCTAAAGTTCAGCTGCCTCATGGGGGGAACGCCCTCATTGACAGGCTTAAACTTACACCCCCCACCTCCCCCAAGGCTGTTCCAAACTTAAGACCATTTGAGTTTCAACATCAACGTGGATATTGAGTGCAACTGAGGTTCCATCTGGTTTTGTTTACGAGACTGTCCACACTGTTCATCAAATGAAGGTATAGGATGTCCGGGCAGCAGCTCGCTCATGCGGTCGACAGGATGTCTCATTTCCGAGGTCTTCTAAGTCGAAAACTCGATAGTAAGCATGTGTCTCGCGATCGAAGGTCGACATAGCACCGACTGCACCACATATAATTAGGCTGGACCTGTAAAACTTCATCTTGCCTTGACCTTCCTGTTGGTCTCCTAAAATTGCTTGCTATCGCCTTCCAGCTACTGCGGCCTGCCGTATGCGAAAAGCTCAAGGGTGGTTCAAGTCGGATGGCCATTAAGTTTGAAATCGCGCCTACCGAATACGTCGTCCCCAATCCGATTTTCCCAGCTACTTATGATGTACCTATTCCGCGTCATTTTACCTGACACGCATGGACATGAGAATTCTTTCTGTTGAGTGCTGTTGAGTGCCCCGGGTTTCTTGGGCCCCCCATGCCACATTAGAATCGCTCCCCAAATAGTTTAGTCCAATCGACAAGGCATCATAACATATTTGACAACATATCCGCTGGTGGACAGATTTACCTCCAAGTGCCCTAGTATATAGTGCTGTTGCAATGTCAATATCCGACGCATTCACGGAGATTTGCCCAAAACCGGTGTCGAGTTGTTCGGATGGTTTTTGAGTTCTGTCTTGCCAGTATCTCGGGACCGTCAAACTTTCGACGGGAAATGTGGGCATGTACTCCCGATGGTCTTGATGATCTGCACAAGTGTTCACATGATAGTGCTGCTGGGAAACGAAGACTCGGAAGAATGAGGTACGCGTCTATTCGTGTGTAAAACGCGATCACGTGGGACTCATAACTCTTTTTCGATCAGATAAACTGGAGACCGGTTTGTCCGAAATGAAAAATGATGAACAGCGATGTCAGCTCTGTGCATTGAGCTTTCCTCAAAGAGTATGCCAGAAGATTCATTTCCGAGTTCTTTGGAAGATTTGAAATCAATGGGATCCCATAAATACCTACAAGTACAGATGTGTCTGGAGGGACCCTTGCGTAGAAATTTCTAGTTCATCTAAAACACACTAAATAAACAGCCGTCTCCACTACCAGCGAATGTTCAACGTCAATTCCATTGACTGTCAAAGCTCCAAGAAAGGTCAAAAACAGGGCGTACACAAGCGAGGAGAAGGAAAAGGGGGGGCAGCTGACACGTAGAGATGTTACAAAAGACTACTGTTACATCAAATGTCCGCGGAAAGAAAAGACAGGGAAATACACATCGCAGAGAACCGATGGTAAGAAGGATCCTGATAATCAGGCGAAAGACATCCCGGATGGCTGATAAGACGTTACGCGTTAATGGTGAGGTAAGACTCGCAGAAAGCCGGCTACTCACATTTCCTCTGCCATTGACGTGCTCTTCATTGTCAATATTCATCCCGTAGGGGTCCCTAGAGGTAGGCACGCCGGAAGGCACTCGCCGTGCCATCATAACGAGGTGTCCCACTTCAACTTGAGCTGAGTTGCTGCAGACTCCCTCATAAATCCTCCGGATCTCGACAGCATGGTCACCAGCCTCCTCATAAGAGCGACTGTATTGCTCCAATCCTGTGATACAGTTGGTGACCTCACGACGTCCCAACTTGGCAAGTATTTGTCCAGCTGCGATGCAACTGAAAAGCATAACTGCGGGATCCAATTTCTGATCGCGAAGAATGCTAGTAAGTAAACGGACGTCTGTGTGTAACGCGCGCCAACTCACCAGGTACTCGTTGGAAGCAAGAACTCCGACCTATAGACATTCATTAGACTTTGATTCCTGCGATCGAAAGAGAATAATGAAAGGGTCCTCACCAAGGTAGATATCCGTGTCGCACTCTCGATGGCCTCCCGCGCGATCCTTTGAAGGAGATCATCGATGTTCGCCCGATTGGGTGCCATGGTCGGTGGTGACCCAGCCCGCTGGACCTCGTTGTCTTCCTTGACGCCGAATTCATCTGCTGCGTTGAATAGGATTATCCACATAACATGGTACTGGGCATCGCTGGCGAAACGCGAGACTGTCTATAAGGGCAAAGAACATTAAATACGACTGTGCGACCAGCATGACAAGCGACAACATTTCACTCACAGTCACAAAGTCACCTGAATAGTCGTTCATATGGACGGTTACTTGGTCTCCAAACTCTGTTCGCCAATCCCGTAAGGCCTGATAAAAGCCATTGAGCGTCTCTAGCGGTATACCGTCGCTATCAGTTGCAGGCCGCCACAATTTTCGGGACATAGAGCGGGCTGTTCTTGCCAACGAATGAGCCGCACGGTAGTAACCCTGAAATCGACCCTTGTAAATGATTCGCTCGGACATTGAATGCGAACTACGTACCAAAAACTGGAATCAGGGATTCGGAGGCGAGAGGGATTAATCTGTCAGCACTACGCGAGGAAACACATGAAAACGGGGGCTTTCACCTCTAGAGATTCACGGGTAGAGGGGGGCTCCGTAGCTATAGGGTCCACGGTATAGAAATCAATGTCATAGTCGTCGTCATCGAGGAGGGGTTTCCGCCGATAGTACAGCGAGCTAAAGGCATCACATATACATGCCATCCACCAGGCGAAAATTAACGTCCCTCTCTCCTCTGTGTCAGGTATTTGTGCTGCCACCGATTTATGGTTGATCTGGAAATGCGCGAGGTCACGGTTCAGTGCTTGATGGAAACCCAAGCAGAAAGTGAAAAGTGGATTACTTGGAGGTCAAGAAGATGTCGCGTTGCCGCAGTCAGCCAAAATCCGAGGAACGCTTGAAAACAAGGGAGGTGTCAAGGATTGCGTTTGTATAACGACCGGAGAGTTCTACCATTCGAGGCACCAGGAGTTTCTGGCAAGGGGAGGTGGTCAGTGCCGTACGGCAGAAGAGCCTTCGAAGCGTTAGACTCACGGCTCTGGAGGGTCTCGACGAGAAGGCCGATAACGACATGATCTGAGTTAGGCACTCGATGTACCTTGAGTGCCTCCGCCAGTTCTCGTGTCCGATCAATGAGAGCCTTGGAAAATTGGCCTTGGCCGCCATGGGCTTGCCGGTCCGCTATGAGGAGTGGGTGCTCGGAGAACTTTGAACCCCATGCAATCACTGTGGCCACGAGCGCCGGATGCATGGGTTTTTCGGACACTGAGGTAGAAGTCAGCTGATTCTTGAGTTGATTCCGGAAATGCGCAGGGTTCAGGAGGGGCAATCGTGAATGAACAATCTGAAAGTACACTTCGACCAAGTCGAAGGCAATCCTGATGGGTAAATAGTCAGCATGACTTAGCTGGTGAGGGCATCGGTCCACCCCCTTTCCCGATGAAAACGACTACGTACTCGGTTCTGAAGTCAGCGTCCGCTAGTTTCTCAGCCAAGGGACCCCAGGCACTGTAGATTGGTCGATTTCTGTGTTGATTGAATGGATTCGGATCACTGTAGGAGATTAATGGGTACAACGGGCGAGATAGAGAACTAATTTAAGGAGCTCACATGAAGTGTTCTGGAGGGGAAAACAGGTATGATAGGACATCTCTTGTGGGGGTGGTGAGGGTTATGGGCGGGCAAAGTCCGTACTTGATGGGCAAGGGTAGATTTGCACTTTGGAGATACAAGGGAACATTAGCGATGTCCTCAGTAGGCGACACCCTGTAAGTTGCCGTGTTAATCAAGGTGGCTATTGTCGCGTAAAGAAAGCTTACAATTGGGGGCCGCCAATGGTAGCAAGACTGGAACGCCCTTGTTTGAGAACATGAGATTACGTGGATGTCGAACTGGCACTGACCTCGGCGACGACGAAGAGTTGGCTCTCGGACGCTTTGAACTTGAGACCGAACGTTTCTTCTCACTGGTGGCCGCCTGCACGAAATGTCTGGGGTCCCGTCGCGTCAATAAATTCCATAGCGAAGATAGACTGGTTGAACACGGACGTGCAAGGGTAACTTTTTTGAAGGCAATGCTGGCACAAGCGAAATGGAATTAGCCCCACGCCAGACGAAGTAGCGCGAAAAGTGATACCTGGCACTGTTTGACGACGAGAAGAAGGGCGAAGACATGGTCATTAGCACCGTATAAATAGAAAAGAAACGATTAAGGTGCACCTTCTCTTGACCGGGGAGACGATGGCACTTGACCTTCCTCGATCGACAAGCGTCACAGGCTGTATTCTGCTTTCTGGGAGGCGGGAGTGATTTTGCTAGTTCATGGATCTGGTTCTGCATAGAATGAGAAGGGAAAACAAGGCCTATGATGATGATGAGAAGAGGACCGGGCGGAGATGAGAGGAGGTATTATACCCAGAGGTTGATCAGACCGAGGCTGCATCAGCGAGACGGGAAAGTCGAGCACCGTTGGTTCAGGGATAACTCTGATATTTGATTTAAATAACTCCGGATTTGGTAATGCCGCACTTAGCAGCGAGCGTCACGAGTAGCCCTCGGAACCGACGACTCCCTTCCGATTTGTCAGCATCCGAAAAGGCTTCACTGTTTTCGCACTCTCACCAAACTCTCACGTACTTAGCCTCACGTCAGTCCACCATGGTCAAGGTTGAAATTGTCGACGAAAAAGAGCACAACTCTCCTTATGCATCTGATTCTGATGCTAGGACTGCTTCTACAGACTCTCTATCCTCAGTAGAGTCAGATATCTCTACAGACGAGTCCTTTTTCGACCGTGTCTCTGCTCTAGTCGACATTGTTCCCCCGACCACCCGCCATAAAATTTCAAACCGCGTCGCATCCACAACCTCGTTCTTCAAGAAGACAGGGAAGGTCGTTGGAAACCTTGTGTGGATAGTCACGACCTCTGCTCTTCTTGTCGGCCTTCCAATGGCCCTCATTTTGGAGGACGAGGCAAAAATAGTCCAACAGGAACAGGAAATGCAGGAACAACAAGCAGGAGCTCAGCAGGTGTGTGGTTAAATGAACCGTGCTCTGTCATTTGTTCTGATTCGTTTTTTCCGTTTTTCCAGATGATGTCTCCCGCAGGCGTGTACCCCCCGACCTCTGGTTCCCAGCCAAAACCTCTCGTACCACCAGGATTCTAGAGTGCTGGCTGCGGACGACATTCACGGTCTGGCTTTTCGGAAACGTTGTCAGCCACTTCTGGTGTTTTTATCCCACCGGTACTCACACCATCATGCACGCAGCCATCCCGGCAGCGGACATTTCACTTCATCTCCACTCATTCGTGTGTACGATACCAGTAAACGTCAGCTATCAACAGATTGATTGCTCTTATTCACGCAACTCCGTTTCGGAAAGATTAGGAAAAAGTAGCACGTCTCACGATTATTATTAACTTAGTAAAGCTACATCCCTAGTCACCCAGTTCTATCTAGAATAATTCTTCAGAAACCTATGACGAGTTGTTGATAGGTTATCATGGAAAGGAATAAGACAGACTTACAACTGTGGGTCTGGGAGGGAAGACGCTTGGCCTCGAGAAGTCCTCTGCGGAACGATAGCGCCTGACGTAGGTGGTAGCATGCTGCTCGATCTCAGCCGGCGTAACTCCGACAACATTCCAGTCTCCAGGAGTGTCCGCGTCGTCTATGTACCGCCTCTCCACCTCGTCAGGGCTGAGCATTGGCCACCAGGGAAGTTGAGCGACCCGGGCGGCAGCCAAAGCAAGCGCTTTGGGAACAACCGGCGCACGAGACTCCGGTTGGAATGCGACCGACGCCACCATGTTCAGGAGGTACTCGTGGCTGAGAGTAGAAGGTCCAGGTAAATTCACTGTACGGGCCAATTGGGGACCCTGAACGAGATTCGCCAAAGCTTGAGCCACATCCATAACCTGCACAAGACGTGAGAGTGGGCATGATTGAAAAGGGAAATATTGTGAGTATTCTTACATGAACGGGTCGCGCCTTGGTCTGGGCATCGTTCAACTTCCACCATATCGGCCACACTGTGTCAAAGTCAATCGCGGTTTAACGTCACGATCATGGAAACGTAACTTACTCGCCATATTGTTCAAGAACTTGTCTTCGTATCCATACATAGAGCTGGGTCTAACGACAGTTGCCCCCTTGTAGGCCTCATTCACGAGCTCTTCGCCCTCCGCCTTGCTGCGGTAGAATTGCGACGCGGAGTCGTGCGAGGCATTGAGATGTGACATGTGAACGAAACGCGGTACTCCTTCTTCTGTTGCAATCTTCGCGATTCTATGCGCCCCGTCCGCGTGGACCTGTCGGTAGTCGAAGTTCCTGCATTTGAACGTTTCCATGAGTGAGTGTACTTCTACTCGTGTCTTTTGCACTACGCACTTAGTCTCGTAGTCTCTCCCGACGAGATTGAACACAATGTCTGAATGCCGAAGACACTCAGCAATCTGAGTTTCGTTGCGAATATCCCATTCCTATGTGACATGCCATTTCAATCCCGTCAGCCGTAGTAAGGAACGCAGAGAATGGGCGTTACGAACCATCGGCACAATCTGACCCAAGTCCCCCATAAGCTTCAAATGTCTCTTGTCGTCTTCATCACGGTATGGAACGACAACTTGAGTACCCATCCTTGCTAATTAAACCAGCGTCTTTGTGTGAATCTTCATCCGAACTTAACGAAGTAGGTGCTGGATAATTCCTCACCAAGCTTCGATATGAGGTATCTCCCCAAGAATCCCGTACAACCAAAGACGGTAACGACATGACCACTGACTGCGCTGTATCCTGGAGGTCCTTGAGAGATGACAGGTTTCTGATTCGGAAGGGTGGTAAGATCGTGGTAGGCCCGCTACATTTGTGAAAATTGGAGGATGCTGTTAGTCTCCAGAGCTTTAGAAAACACCCAAAAACGGTCGCCGAACCTTTCCAGACCGAGATATCGCGCGCTGCACACGCAACAGGTTAGTTGGGGCAGTCATTTGTGCTCCTCACCCAGCAAGCAGCTTTTGTGTAGGTCAAGTTTCGAATGAGCAATTCGGTATTGGACGGAAGTGGACGCGGGTTTGGGTTAGGGTCAACCGGCGGCTGCAAAAGGGTTAGGGTTACAATATTTTGGCAGCGTTTCCTTCGCTAACTCCTCCCGCTCGGCGCTTGCGCTGCTCTTCCATGGCTCAAGGCAAGACAAAAGGGCTTCAAACGAAAGCCCCAAACGCCAGACACGCGGCAAAAGCGGCTGCATCGACAAAGAAGGGCAAGAGGTACATTGCTCCCAAAAAGACAGCTTTGGTCAAACAGGCAACCATCAAAAAGGTTTGTTTATTCGTCTCGATATCCTGCTGCACTATTCGAACGCATCTTTCTCCGATCTAGGAGCTTACGGCTAAGATTAATAAGTCTATCGAAGAGCAAATGGTCTCCGCTGCGTCTGCTGGAAAATTGACCATCATGAAGAATGCTACCGCTGGGTGCGTGGTTATCTGAGCATCTTTGACTCAGAGGATTCTATTAACACCGGTATGATCAAATGCAGGTCATCGACATCGAAGAATTGAGGATTTAACAAGAAATCAAACATTCTTTTACGATGCCTGCTCAAGCGCTTCGGAGCCATCCATTAAGGTTGTTGGGAAAGAACTGTAGGACGTGACCTCCTCTGACTCAGGTTGTGCATAGACAATTCAACCGAGTCATGGTCAGTCACGGATAAGGTGCCAATAGAGTATCTCGGTGACTCGTCGAGTTCTCGAATTTTACTAGTATTACTGGTACTCAACGCTTAGTGGCAGCAACGTTCGTGAATATCCGAGTCGGGTTACCGAGTTCTAATACAAGAGAATATTTACTATGTATTAGCCCAGAAGGTATACTCCACGATGACACTGGTGACCTTCCGATTCGCACCCAGGCGGCCACAATGTTATGCAACTCCAGACGAATGCGCGCTAAGCGTCCCCATCACCGGCATCCTTACTTCCTCCTCTTCTCCTCTTTACCTTCACCGCTTCTCTCCACCTCTTTTTCCACCCTCTTGTCAATTCAACCTTATTGTCTTCCCACCGCTGCCTGATCTGCTCCTCGGTCTGCAGTTGATAGAAAGGAGAAGATCCGTCGGATGCTTTCGTCGCAGATAGCGCTTCCGGGCGGACGAAGAACAACGGCATTTTGGGGTCCAGACTTATCCTTTGATGAGCTGAATCTTTTGATTTGAGAGCTGGAACGATGACCGGCTGTGTTTGATTAACTGAGTGAGAGGGGGCCGTATTATTTATGGAGCCATCGGTAGCGATTGTAAAGGGAGCAGCGTCAAGTTCGTCATCTAATTCGAGGTCAAGGTGATTTAGGAGGGAAAATCCGCCTTTGGAAGATTCTTTAGTTTAGCCCTTTCAGTGATAGAGATAGAGTCACGTACCTTCTTCCTCTCGCGGTGCGAAAAGGTCCTTCAATGAGACAGACTTTGCAGTGGGAGCAGACGGCGCGACGCGACTTGTGGGCTCACGTGTCGGAACAGGTGGAGGTTCGTCCGCTTCCATCTCCTCGTTACGTCCACCAGGCTCGCGTTGATCGACTGGAACAACCTCATAGTCCTCTTCTCCGCCTGTGTAACCTTCTATGATACGCGATTCGTCGATATCCGAATCGCTTTCCCTGCCATCCCATTCAGCATCACCAAGAAGTGCGCTCAGCAAGCTCAGATTCTGAGCTCGTTCCTGCGCGAAGTCCGTACTAGCGGGATCAGAGGGCGCTGTACGTGATTGTGAGAGGTCTTTTTGGGGACGCGACGAAGACGAGCGGGATTCTTCAGGCCGAATCCGTTCGGGAGGAGGTAGGATCTCTACAGTTGACTGTGTGTGTGGTGGAGCAGAGGTTTCGTCCTGCATCTCTTCGTCTTCGTCTTCGGATATGATAGCCTCCGTCACTTTCGTTGACGAAATTGTGCGCGGCGGTATAGTTGTAGCGGTGATCTGACCGTCCAGGAGCGAGCCTCGTAGGTATTCACCATTCCATTTTGTGACATCAATGCTTCGTATTCTGGCTCTCGAGTCCGGTAGTTTGATCTTCTTCTTCTCCTTTATAGAAGCCGGAGCAGTCGACTTCTTTTTTGGGTCTTCTGAGGATGGGGGCAAAGGCTTCCCTGGTCTCATTCGCATAGATCGAACAATCCTTCCTGAGGGCATAACTTTCCATCCTGGACGTTTCTCTGCGTTTTCCCGCGTCACTAGTGACATATCGTTCCCGTAAACGCCATGGTATTTCGAGTAATGTGTTCTCTGCCTTTTGCGCGGTGGTTCATCGTTTGCCTTTGCGCGTTCTTCCGCGAGCCTTGGGGGAAAAAAAGTTCAAATCAACAGGAACGATCCAAGAAGGAAGACCAATGCACCACGCACCGTTCCCGATAGTCTGGTTTGGCCTCTCCAATGCGAAGTTTGGCGCCTTTCCATGTCGTACCACTCAGACTGGTGAAGCCTGAATTCACGAATGAAACACATTTCACGACGAAGATACGTGTGCTTACATCGTTTCAAGGCCGCTGGAGTTGCTTCGATTGTCGCGTAGCCAAATTTTCTAAGCTGTCCGACACCATCTACAAGCCCGAATCCATCCAGAGATTTTACGGTACCGAATGTCGATAACCTAGTGGAAAGGTCGGCGGGTGTCAAGGCTGGTGTCAAACCGGAAATATGTAGCCGTTTTGTGACTGTTTCGCTCATGAAAATTTGACCAAGATTTGAGGCTGCAGAGTGTGACCTTTGAAGTACGGACGATTGTTGAAGTCCTGGTCCTGACGGCTCTGAGAAAAGAATGAAGCAGCTTGAATCAAAACGCCGATTATTCACCGTCATATCTTCCCACAGCACGTCCATGACTGCTTTCAAGACTCAATCGTAACGTCAACGTTAACAAGTACTGCACATCTCTTTCTTGGTCTCTGGAAGAACAACCGAACCTCCCATTCCTGGGATACAAGTGCTGACGTGGGCGTACACGATTGTCTCTTAAGCTACTCAGTTACCTTGACCAGCAATGCTCTCACTGTTCAGACTCGCCCTATCCTCAATCTTTCTCCTCATGATGGCTTCAAGGTACGTCCGTTCGATAAGCACAAGATTCGCCTCTTGAATTCGCCTTGTAGCTCCTATGAGCAATGCGTTTCGCCTCAAGCACACTCATGCGCGTTCTACTCGACCTGCCTCGAAGCACACTTCAACTGCGGAACCACTGGCTACCCCCTCGCATACGGGGAACATTATTGCGGAAAGTTCAGCACGCCCCCCAATCTATCTCGGTTCACAGATAAGGGTCAACAATGGATGTGGGATACGATGCATTGCCTGCAGACAGCTTTGGTTCCAGAGTTGGAGAAGCCTTCAGGACCGAATGCTTGTGAGAAGCTCGAGGACAAAGCGTTCGATACACATGCCGGCTGTTACGTCGAATCTGGCCTCTGCACTCTCTCGCCGCAGGATTGGTTTGCGATTATGGAGATTGTAGGCTTGAAGAGTTTGTTTGGGAGCTGGGACGCGTTGGAGCAGAGCATCGAAGCTGCTGGAGCATGTGCTGAGTTCTACTTGGGGATTGTAAAGGAGAAATTGAAGGACCTGTTTGACATTGGAGAGACAAACTCTGGAATTAGGGAGAAAACGGAGCTATGATGGCTTTGGTCGAGTAGTAGGTAGTATCGAGCATTGAGAAACCTTTGTCGAATCCGTGTCGCTTGAGGTCATTTGAATGGCGCCCGTTCAACGAGCGCTATGACAAAAAAGTCCCAAATTGGCGCCGGTCAACTTTGACCGTAACCTTTTCCTTTCCCCCAAGGTCCATTCCCTAATGCCTCGTCGACGGTCAACCAAGTCACGAAACTCAGGCAAGAAGCCCAGACCGACTAATCGAAGTGATGCCAAAATCACGAAATGGAACGATCTGTCAGACATCCCACTAGATGAAGAGGAGCAATGTGCGCTGTGACTTTTTTTGCATATGAACCTATTCTTGATGTCTCATACGAAAACCAGTCCATGCGTCTCGGGACCAAATACTACTAGACGGGGAACATGAAGATGAAGATATGGACGATGACGAGGTGTTCGCGTTAAAGGGTATGCCGGACGACGACGATGAAGAGGACGAAGATGACCAAGAGGCTGAAGAAGACTACGATGAAGACGAGGACGTAGACATGGACGAAGATACGCCTGCACGAAAGTCTACCGACAAAAAGAAATCTAAGAAGGTTTCCGAGGAATCGGAAGAGTCAGAGGAAGAAGAGGCCTGGGGAAAGGGAAAGGCGGCATACTACGAGTCAAACGACGCGCAGCTAGACTCGGATGATGAGGAAGCTCTTGCTCTGGAGTTGGAGGAAGCAAAGAGGCTTCAGAAAAAATCTCGAGAGGATATGACCGACCGCGATTTCGGGCTGGAGGACATCATAGACCTATCAACCACGGAGGACGAGTAAGTTCTGCTCTCATCGAACTGTTCACCGGCTCATGTTATTTTCAAGTGTCTTCAAGGAACCGGTGAATGGCTCTATAAAAGCTTTACCAAAAGACAAGAATTCGATCATTCGACATCTCGAGAGGACAGACCCATTGAGTCTAGCATTAGCTCGCGACTGGTCCGACACTGCACAGAACCTGGTCAAGTCGAAGGCAAGACTTGAGCAGTACGTCTATCGTCACCTTCTACAATAATTCCTTTCTAACAGGTTACGATAGACTGGAAGCGACGGATCCCTCCTCTCCGACTCTGGGCATGGCTCACCTGCATTATCGTACGTCTTATGCTCAACTACTTCAACTGTATCTGACCCTCAGACCAGAAACCCTACTGACATACGGAACTGCACTGGCATTCTATCTACATCTCCGAGCCCAAGAAAAGTATGCCCAGAAGCCAGAGCAGCTCAATGGACATCCTGTCATGAAACGACTATTGATGTTGAAACAGTCGCTTCATACATTGGAGGACCTCGACTTCGCTGCGTCTGGCTCAGAAATGGAGGATGATAGTGACTTTGACCTTGATGAAGAAGACTTGGAAGACGACGATCTCATGGCCGACGCTCGAAGCCTTTGGGAAGGCATTCAAGACGGCTCGGATTCGGACGACTCTGATCAAGACTTTGATATACCAAAGCCGAAGAAGGGCAAACCAGCCGTTCCGAAGGAGGACGGCCCCATTCCTCCCAAAAAGAAACGCAAAACGCTTCCAGAAAGCGGGAAAAAGTCTGTCCCCGTATTCGACCTCGTCGAGCCCGAATTCGTCTCTTCCAAACCTTCGAGTTCGAAACCGTCAACCGACTCTTTCGACGTCTACGGTGAAGCTACTTCTCTACAGCACGCGGATGCCGCCGACAAGACTGCACGCAAGAAGTCGCTGCGCTTCCATACCTCCAAGATCGAGAGCACGAGCGCGAGGAGGCAAGGTGCGAGGAATGCAACATTGGGCGGTGATGACGATATTCCCTATCGGGAACGTAAACGGGAGAAGGACGACCGGATGGCGAAGGAAGCCAAGGCACGCGTCGGGAATCAGGGAGGTATGGATCTTGATGATACCGAGCCTGAGGCCAGGGACCAGGATCCTGAGGAGGGAGAGGATGGGTATTATGAGTTGGTCTCGAAGAAGGCGAAAGCGAAGAAAGAGAAGAAGAAAGCTGATTATGAGGCAGCTCGTGCGGCACGGTTAGTGGTTTCGCCCTCTATTATGTCTCGCGCCTTCGCTGACTACGCTCCCAGCGTCGAGCTCGAAGAGTCGACCGATGGGCCACGATCTCTTACTCGTGCAATTCTCACGAACAAGGGTCTTACACCACGTCGGGCAAAGAGCGTTCGCAATCCTCGTGTCAAGAAGAGGGAGAAATTCGAAAAGGCGAAGAGGAAGGTTGCGTCTCAAAAAGCTGTCTACAAGGGTGGAATCAGCGAGACTGGTGGTCGCTACGATGGCGAGCGGACTGGTATTTCGAAGGTGGTCAAGAGTGTACGGTTGGGATGAACGATCTTTCGCGCGTAGTATATACTTGTGCAATCTGGTATATCACATCTACTCCTCCATATACGCGACAAATGGTCCCCAAAACCATATACAGTGATACACGGGCTCCCAGTCCCATGGTGAAGGAAAGCTACCACTTTTTCCTTCTTGCAGCATTTCTGACATGTAAAGTATTCCTCCCTTTCGCACCCCGCACACCCTGCAGGTCTTGGAACTTTTTCTTTGCGTATCTTTTCGCCTCGGCATCGTCGACGAGTTCGTCCACCAACGTCCTCTTCCTCTCGGCTCTTGTGAGATTCTGTCCTGATGCACCACCAAATGGCGTTGATTCCGAAACAATAGTCCCCATCTGAAAGAAAAGCTGAACGTCAGAGTCGATCGTGACCTGGAGAGAGAGAACTAACGGCGAAATGTTTCGGTAGCCCTTTGATGCCCTTTCCTTCTCCTTCGTCTTTCCTGTAGAAACGTTTCGGATCGAGCTGATTCCGGAGTCGTAGTGCTTCCACTTCACGGTGTAGTCGAGGCAAGTCAGCTTCAGAAGGTGCAGGCATGTCGAACCAATCGGGGCCTGCAGTTTTGTTTCGCAGCTATCGAGAATATGTCAGAACGGTTCAACAGGCCCTCAGGCTTGGTACGTACCTCCTTGCGTTCCCTCTTCGTCATAGGTTTCCCTGTTTTTGTGAGCTCGGGAGGGGGAATTGGAGGCGCAGGTGCTGTTGCAAGGACAGACGCTTTCTTCTCAGCAAGTTCGGCGTCTGGGTCACGTAACAGTGATTTTTCGTGTCGGGTCTGTCCAAGTTGGAAGTAGGGCTCGGGAATGTGACCTGGGTCTAGCGGAGGTAGCGGTCTGTAGGAATTTCCAGGTAAGAGAAAATTTTCCGTGAGAGGAGGGACTCCAAAGCGCACGTTGTAGAGTCCTCTTTCTGTAGAACAATCAATTCTTCTTCGTTGACCCCACTACTACCGGTGGGCTCCGAAGACTGATTTGAAGCATTTCTCCTTGCTTTCTCGAGAAGTGATTCTAGGAATTCTTCGGTGATTTCTTCATCGGAATCGCTTTCTGAGGAGTCTGAGGTCGTGTCTGAATCGTCACGCGTATCGGACTCAGATTCATGTTCTGTGAGGTCTGCGAATCGTTAGTATGAAAAGATAGTAGATGCTTAGAGCGAAGCTTACCTATGGCTTTTTCTTTTCCCTTGCCCTCAGCTATAATCGACATGTTGGGAGAAAATGTGCAGGTGAGATGTGCTTCACGTAATCACAGAAAATCACAGAGGTCGCGTCAAGTCGCGGCTTGGACCAGACCACCACTCTCTCATGCAGACGATACTCCGACATACTCGACCGTCATGGCGCCATGGCAGTCGCTTTCTACGGACAATCAACACACAGTCTTCGCCCAACCAAAATCCTAAAATGGCGTCTTTTGGCTATAGAGATGTCCCGGAAGACCAGAAGGAATCGCTCGTAAAGGATGTCTTTGACTCTGTGGCTTCAAAGTATGATTTGATGAACGACGCGACCTCATTTGGAGTCCATAGGATATGGAAAGATGAATTTGTCTCGTCGTTGAGACCAGGGAGGAAGGGACCCGTCAAGTGTATCGACGTTGCTGGAGGAACTGGAGACATTGCCCTTCGGATACTTGACCATGCACGGGAAAAGTTCGCGGACAGGGAAACTACCGTTGATGTTGTCGATATCAATGGACAGATGCTTCAAGAGGGCGTTCGGAGGTTCAAGAAAACCATGTACCACAACAGTAAGTTCTCGTTCTAGTACCTTGCATCACACGTTCCGACATACGTAGCCCCGCAGATTTCGTTCAATGAGGCCAACGCTCAAGAACTCCCTGCTTCCAAGTTTCAAGATAACTCATATGACCTGTACACCATTGCCTTTGGCATACGGAATTGTACATCTATTCCGTCGGTACTCTCAGAGGCTTATCGTGTTTTGAAGCCAGGAGGAACTTTTGCCTGCCTGGAGTTCAGTCGAGTCGACAATCCCTTGTTGAGCACGTAAGTCTTTCTGCTACTGACGCCTTGGGCACGGACGTTGACGCGTTTTTTGCAGGTTGTACGACCAATATTCTTTCTCTGTGATCCCCCTTCTCGGTACAATCCTTGCTGGCGACCGTGCTTCGTACCAGTACTTGGTAGAGTCTATTCGGAAATTCCCTCCGCAACCCGAGTTTGCGCAAATGATTAGAGATGCTGGGTTTGAGACTGGATTGGATGCTGACGGAGGAGCCTGGACGAACCTGTGGGGAGGTGTTGCATGCGTTCATACTGGAGTAAAAGTATAAATTTATCATAGAGACTTTACTTTATAATACTCACCACAATACTTGAATCATGACCTGTGTCATTGTCATCGAAGGCGGCGGTTGAGCGGTGTGCGGCGCAGCCATCAGGGTAAGGCTGACTCTGAGTCGAGGCCTGCTCGTGGTTGTCACACATCACGCCGCGCTTGTTGCAAACTCCCATCTAGTCGGCCGTCCGGCGCTGAACTCTGTTGCTCTGCGCTCTCTGTCATCAACCACCATCATGTCCATCGCACAATCTATGCCCCCGCCAACGGCGGACCTGGCCACCACCTGGGCTTTCTTAGAAGAGGGCGTGGACCACATAATGACCAAACTCCAAACTGGTGTTTCGTATTCAAAGGTGCTGTAGAAATGACTCGTGTGCAAATCGGGTCGAAAGCTCATTTTGTCTGCTTCTTTTCCAGTATATGTCCTTGTACACCGTCGCCTATAACTATTGTACTTCGCCCAAGATAAATTCCGCGTTGGGTGATGCAGGGGGTGGTGTAGGCATAGGCAACAGAAGTAGGTTATTGATATCTTTACTCCAATCGCCGCCGTTCTCAACGTGTTTCCAGCCGGCGCGAATCTCATGGGCTCTGATCTATACAACCATCTTATCCGATACTTTGTCGCTCATCTGAAGGCTCTTCGCGATGTAAGTGGTTCTTGTCGTCGATCTTCGGTGTATTACTTATCGGCTTGTGCAGAAAAGTGACTCATTGCAAGAGGAAGCCCTTCTGCGATACTATGCATCCGAATGGGATCGATATACTACAGGAGCAAACTACATCAACCGGCTTTTCACGTATCTCAATCGACATTGGGTGAAACGAGAACGGGACGAGGGTCGAAAGACAGTATACCCGGTTTACACGGTACGTTTCGCCCGGCATCATATGGAGGGCTGTTCGCTGATCGCTTTTTCCTCTAAGCTTGCGCTCGTACAATGGAAGAACAACTTGTTTGTTCCTATTCAACAAAAGCACACTAAACTCGCCGGTGCCATTCTTCGCCTCATCGAGCAACAACGTAATGGAGAGACCATCGATCAGGGTCTCGTGAAGAAGGTCGTCGACTCATTCGTATCCTTGGGTCTTGATGATTCCGATACCAACAAAGCATGTCTCGACGTTTACAAGGAACATTTCGAAAACCCCTTTATCGAAGCGACTGAAATGTACTACAAGAAGGAGTCAGAGTCCTTCTTAGCCGAGTATTCCGTCTCTGAGTACCTCAGGAAGGCTGAAGAGAGACTGAAGGAGGAGGAGGACCGAGTAGACCGGTACCTGAATACTCAGACACGGAAAACCTTGATCAGTAAATGCGAGCACGTCCTCATCCGTGAGCATGCAGAGCTCATGTGGGACAGCTTCCAAAACCTTCTCGACTTTGACAAGGACGAAGATTTGCAGCGGATGTATGCCTTGCTTTCTCGGATTCCAGAAGGCCTTGAGCCTCTACGTAAGAGGTTCGAGGAGCATGTCAAGAAAGCTGGGTTGGCTGCGGTGTCAAAGTTGGTAGCGGACGGAGAGGAGGGTGTAGATCCAAAAGCTTATGTCGATGCTCTGCTAGACGTTCACCAGAAGAACTCCGAGACCGTGACCAGGAGTTTCAGAGGGGAGGCAGGGTTCGTTGCTAGTCTTGATAAGGCATGCAGAGAGTTTGTCAACCGGAACCAAGCGACTGGGAACTCTACGGCCAAGTCACCGGAGCTTTTGGCGAAGCATACCGATCTGTTGTTGAGGAAGAACAACAAGATGGCTGAGGAGGGAGATCTGGAGGGAGCTTTGAACCGAGTGGTGCGGTCCTTTTATGTTTTCTTTCACGCCCTCTTCTCTCATCCAGTTGCCTTTAGATGATTTTGTTCAAGTACATCGAGGACAAGGATGTGTTCCAAAGCTTCTACTCAACGAAACTTTCTAAGCGTCTCATTCATGGCGTCTCTGCGTCTGATGAGAGTGAAGCTAGCATGATATCCAAACTGAAGGAAGCCTGCGGTTTCGAATACACGAACAAGCTGCAGAGGATGTTTACAGGTCCGTCGATCTCGCTTTATATTCAATCTGCGGCCTAACATCGCTTTTGCAGATATGAGCCTGAGCAAGGATTTGACAGACAGCTTCAAGGAAAAAATGCAGACCAGTCACGACGACATGGACATCACCTTCAGCATTATGGTTCTTGGAACCAACTTCTGGCCACTAAATCCTCCGACCCACGAATTCCTTATTCCCGCGGAAATACTCTCAACCTACAATCGCTTCCAGCAATACTACCAGTCTAAGCATTCCGGGCGGAAACTGACTTGGCTGTGGAACTACTCGAAAAACGAGCTGAGGACTAACTACCTGAACCAAAAGTATATCTTGATGACCAGCTCGTACCAAATGGCGGTGTTGTTGCAGTACAACAGACACGATACACTGTCCCTGCAAGAACTCATTACCGCGACTTCGATCCCGGAAGACCTCATGAAGCAGGTCCTTGCGCTCCTCGTTAAGGCTAAGGTTCTCATCAACGAAGAGACCGACCAATACGACCTGAACCCTGGTATGCGATTTTAATTATCCATCCTACGTCCCCCATTTGCTGATGCCGTTTCAGGTTTCAAATCGAAGAAGATTCGTGTGAACTTGAACTTGCCGATTAAGGCAGAAGTCAAGGCAGAATCTTCTGATGTTTTGAAGACTGTGGACGAAGACCGTAAATATGTCATTCAAGCCACGATCGTGCGGTGAGTGACATAGTTTCTCTCTTTTTATTCGTGCGGGTGCATTGACGCTATGTGTCCTCAGAATTATGAAGGCGCGAAAGACGTTGAAGAACCAGGTGTTGATTCAGGAAGTGATCGCGCAGATCTCGCAGCGTTTTGCACCCAAGATTCCCGACATCAAGAAGGTATGTACCCGGTTGCTACGTCGGGGATTTAGGCTTACTCTTTGGTGCTCTCAGGCCATTGATCAATTACTAGAGAAAGAATACATCGAGCGGGTGGATGGAACAAGAGACATGTTTGCCTATGTTGCGTAATTACTCTTCACTTCTACTCTTCCGTGTTGTTCTATTCTGCGTTTTCCCCGACGTCGTCTCTGTAGCATATTGTATTGACCCTCATATATTGTAACGATCCCATCGCATCTTCCCCTACGTCGTCCAATGTGAACAACGGCTCTCCTCGCAAGAGCTTGCTGGGAATGGGAAATCACGGTACGTGTTTTGCTCCTCGTTTAGCCGAAGGTTCATTGGACGTTGCAACTTTAAAGTTTGTCATACAACGTTTGTCGTCCCGGAAAACTCCTCGCCCGGCGCCACTGTTCTCAGGCGTTCACAGCTGGCGAACTTTTGGACCCGGTGTCTTTTCTTGCTTGTTACTCGAAGCGAACCTCTAAATTGAATGCGGAGACCTTTCTTCGACATCGTTTGGTGAATTGCTACCGAAGCGCCTTCCGGGATAGGGTGGTTTATAGACTCCCGGGGACTGTACTCGGTTTTCACCGACGGCTTCGAATTTCCCAGCGGGAGGCACGCCCGAATGCCATATAACGCAGGAGTTTCCAGTTGAAAGCCTTCGGGTTCGCGTTACTACATTTCACTAGCTTCCCCTCTTTTCTGTATAGCCCTCCCCCTAGTCCATTCGACATGTCAACCGAGGACACAAGTATACATAGCACTTATGGTAGTGCCTTCATTGGCCTGGTGGTCAGTGCAGTGTGCGTGTGGCATTTCTCTACTTCTTGGACTGTGTTGATTCTTCTGATATTCACAGGTTATACGGAATTACCATACTGCAGACGTGAGGAATTGTGATATTGTGAAAAATTGTCATTTTCTTGAATCCGCTCACATTTCCGAAAGATACTTGTATTACAGGTATCAAACGCGTTCTCACTTCCGAACGACAGCTCACAGACGGTCTTATTGTGCAGAAATTACCCGCGAGACCCTCGCTACCTTAAAATCATGGTCAGTGTTTTTCCCTCTCAGGCCCCTACCCGACTCACAGAAGGACAGGTATTCCTAGTGTGGTGCGCATCATATATACTTTGACGATTTACTGTCATCATACTGCTGTAGGCTGTGGGACACCCTACATCTCGCGCTTTGCACGACTGCCGTGTACTGGTGAGTGACCCGAAGCATCTAGCAAGCGAGTGGCTACTGAAGAACGTCGTCTTACTCAGGTATCTCATTTCCAACTTCAACAACTCTCCAGCTTTGCAGCAGCTGACATGGTGAGTTTTACGACCTTAAGCTACGTCTAGGCTCATAACTGTTCGTGTTACAGGAGTATGGAGGTAGGAGTTGGGCTCTGACAATTGGCCTTGTCGCGGAAAACTGACGACTGGGTACCCATGCAGCTCCAGACGGACTGCAACGTAGGTTCATTCGCAACATCAAAATGGTCTGGATCATTCACCGTCTTGAGCAGGGCATTGTCGGGCTTTTGGTTCAATGGTACACGGAGCTTTTAATCAATCTCGGGATTTGGATATCTTTCTGATCTTCTTCCCGTTCAGCTTCTTCGCGAAACGCGTTTGGTCAAGTACGTGCCAGGGTTGTGCTGGTGGTGTCCGGGATGCCGTCATGCTGACTGCCACCAGTGTCGCAGAACATCTTCCTCGTATCAATAATAGTGAGAGATTACGAGCGCTTTCAATGCTGCATCGTCTGACCATGCGGACCCCAGGTATTGTTAGCGACCGTGCATTTTGGTATGTCGTTCCAATCGCAACTTGGTGTACTTTTAGGCTAAAGTGCAACTGCTAGCACTCGGAATAGGTATTTCGCGTCCTGCTAGCTTGATACAGTGATATATGATGCTAATGATCGTGCTTCATCTAGTGTTCACCGTCTATAGGTAAGAATAGCGATACCCTTCCACATTCATGCATGCACTGATCGAAGTCGTGTCTAGCTTCCGGTTTTCTACCGTTGACGGATTCGCAAAACTCGTTGTGGGTACCCCAGCGATCCCAGTGGTTCTCGAGCGCATGACACTCAATGTGAACAATAGTGGGTTACTAGCGCGGGGATAGGAAGCGCCGCGGCTGCAGATGTTTTGATTGCAGCATCCCTATGTTACTACCTCTCCAAGAGTAGGACGGGTTTCAAAAGGTGAATTTCTACCCATATGTCGTTACCGGCGACTGATTCTGACCATACTTCACGAAGAACTGACTCGCTGATACATACACTGATCATTTACACATTGACGACCGGCCTTATGACCAGGTAGGTATCCTATCTCTCTGTGTGGGAACGGAATGCTGATACAATTGTGAAGCCTTATCGACGTTGTGATAATTATCAGCGTAAGTCTCTCTTTGAGGCAACAATATGTTTGCGTCAAGCTGATAAGACAATCACTCAAGTTCGCAACGATGCCCCAAAACTATGTTTGGTTGGCATTTTTCTGGATAGTGGGACGGTGTAAGCTTCCTTGAAATCCACGCCACCCTGTACGCCATACTGACGACCGGCTGACTCTAGGTTATGTCAACTCTTTCCTTGCCGCGTTGAGTCTTCTCCCCGTCTTTTCTCACCAAGGTGACTAACCCGGTAGTCTTCATTCGTAGTCTCAATAGTAGGGAATCACTACGAGAACGCGTCGCTGCAAGAGAAGCCAGCCTCTTGCAGCTTTCGCCGTTAACAACGGGCAACATCAATACAATGGACATATCGAAATCTGACCATCGTCTTCAAACTCAAGCTTCAACAATGTATAGGTCTGTATCGGACTTGAGCAAGCCACCACTGGCTGTTACGATAAAAACAGATACTGTGTACAAATCTGATTATCCAGAATCGGTGAGTAGAATACTTCAGTAGAATGCTTGCTGGGTCTGAAAGCCTCCGTAGCCTACTAGCGGGACCTCTACTGCCCCTCCTATCCTCTACAGAATGGGTTGAAAGCAGCGAGTCTTCGAACAAGTGCTTGTCAGTAAATGCTTTCTGGGAATTGAGGACAATCTGATACTTTAGGTTCAAGGGAGATATTTTGTGGTACAGACTTTGTAGGATATGGTTCACGACTCAAATACCTTCATTCGTGACTGACTCAGGATTACCCGCTCTGTTCGACGATGTTGATGAACGCTGAAGCGCTGACCCCCGTGGCGGTGCGCTAGCTACGAATACTGAAGACGATCACCTGATGCGACCATTATCATGCAGTTCTCACGCTCTTCGAGTCAACCCAGTCCGCCATCATGAATCCCCACCGCCATGTCTCCTCAGACCGGATAGTGTATAAGCAATGGAATCGCAATAACCTCTCATAACTTCCACAAAATTCGTCAAAACTCTGAGGGGATAGGTATTCGACGCCACCTGTGGCGTGCAACCTCCGGGAGCAGCTGCCAGTGGAGATGGGTTTACTCTCACGATTGGTCACTTGTCGGAGGCTGAAGACGACGGGACATACATCATGATTAGCCTTTTAGATCTAAAACTCCGAGAAACTATCGTTGTATGTCCATTCGGTCCCCAACTCTCAGGCCCCTTCGAGCTTCCTGTCTTTTTCAGGTCGGCACCGTCGGCCTATCGCAAGGTCGACGGGTGTATGCCGCTTCGGATTCCCATATCATTATAAGAAGAGACATTTGATTTCGGCTGTCGGATACAGGATGTTCAGGACGCCTATCATCCTCACCACACCGGACTTGCAGCTATGCAAACACGACAGCCACCCGAGAATATGGACAGCACGTACGGGTGTGCTTTTATCGGCTTGGTAGTCAGTGCTGTGTGAGTGAATACGCGTCTTCTCCCAGTTGTTCGTCGCTTACCATTGACAGATTATACGGCGTCACTATTCTTCAAACGTGAGCATTCCCAATGAGTATCGCACGTACGCTAGTGTGTCGCTCATCGTCCGAAAGGTACCTTTACTACAGGTAAACACTTCGACTTCTCCTGATCCGAGGGAAGTGATTCGAGCACGGGAAATTACATCCAGGAATTATGCAAAGGACCCTCTGTATCTCAAAGCCATGGTGCGAAGCTCTTTTTGCAATGGTCCATTCCCTATCTGACTCCCGCGGCCAGGTTTTCCTAGTCTGGTGCGCTACAGGTAATCGAAGTCAAAGAGCAATCTTGACCGTGAGCTACAGGCTATGGGACACCGTACATCTGGTGCTTTGCACGATTTCGATGTATTGGTAAAACTCTGGTGCTTCGGGACAGTCGTTCTTCAACTGATTATGCTCGTTCTCGCAGGTATCTCATTGTAAACTTTGATAATCCTGATGCGTTGAAACATTTGACATGGTGGGTCATACACCTCAAGCACCTTTGTTACTTCGAATCTGATAGTGCGTTGACAGGAGTATGGAGGTGGGACTCAATCCAACGCACTGTGCGTTTCTGTAGCTGACTTCCGCTGGTTGGTCGTATAGCTGCAGACTGACAGCAATGTACGTTTCTTGACGCGAGTGAGTCGAACGCCACTGATTGGAATCGTTAGGTCCTTGTTGCGCTGATGGTCCAATGGTACCGTCTACTCATATTGGGTCCGAGTCCCGACACTGTTCTGATCGGTTCTCTGAGTAGCTTCTTTGCGCGCCGTGTCTGGATATGTGAGTTTCTGTCAAATCTAAATACTCAGCGGTATTAATCTCTACCAGTATCGCAGAACCCTTACCTTGCGTCGGTCATTGTAAGACTACCCTTCGCCCTCGTTCTCCGGTTTTTTTGGACTAATCATGGGTTCTAGGTATTCTTAGCGACTGTTCACTTTGGTTAGTGACGGCGGACTCGGAAGCTTTATTGTTCGAAACTCACGCATGACCCTCCCAGGACTCGGCATTGGTATTTTACAATCCGCTCGATGAGAAAACACGCTGATTTCCGTGCGTGTGTAGTATTTACCATTGAAAGGTGAGACTAGACGGCCCTTTCGGTCGAGTAGCTGACTCTCCCTCAGTTTTCGGCTCTCTGACATGGCTAGGTGGTACAAACTGGTCGTGAGTTATTTGGAAGTCTTTAGAGGTACAAGAGCACTGAGTCCAGCAATCAGTGGGTCACGAGTGCAGGTATAGGGAGCGCTGCGGCCGCGGACATTATGATTGCTGCCTCCCTATGTTACTATCTGTACAAAAGTAAAACTGGGTCCAGAAGGTGAGCTCGGAGTACTTGAACTACGACATGAACTCATCATTTCGCAAAGAACGGATTCTCTGATATCAACTCTGATGATCTACACATTGACCACCGGCGTCATGACCAGGTATCTCTTGGCTATGTGCTTCAAGGTGTGGGAAGCTCACAGAAAGAAGTGTCATTGACACCGTTATAGTGATAAGCGTGAGTCCATCTCGCCTCATGCGCTATGCTTCGAAGTAGCTGACTGAGAAGAATTAAAGTTCGCAACAATGCCACAGAATTTCGTGTGGCTGGCGCTCTTCTGGATAGTGGGACGATGTGAGTCGTGTAGCCCCCGGAGCTCCATTTGGTCGTGCTCAAAACTTGACCTAAAGGTTATGTGAACTCTTTTCTTGCCGCGTGAGTCCGACCCTTCTTCTTCCACCCCAAACCCCACTCACAAAATTCATCCAGCCTCAATAGCCGCGAATCTCTGCGAGAACGGATTGCGGCCAGGGAAGGGAGCTTTATACACCTTTCTCCGGTAGAAACCGGCGATGTGAATGCAAATATCGACCAACAGCACAAGCCTGGATATCGCTTCCGCCATCCAGCGTCGGGGGCTTATAGGTCCAACTCTGATCTTAGTTTGGCTTGGCTGCCGCCATTAGCCCCAACATCACAGCCCGATACCGTAGGAAAGACGGATCGCCTGAATTCGGTGAGGCTCATACTTTTCCATATTATTGCATTTCGTTGATGTGGCAATTCACGATATCCAGCCTGGTAGCGCGTCATGGAATGCTTCGACAGCAGTTTGCAGAACACACTAACGAATCTCTCCTTTGGTTTATTTGCTCATCAAGGGCTTGGTGTATAATGACGAGAAACGATGGGATATTGCTTGTGTATACCGAATCAAATATACCAGACCTTTTCCGGTTCAACTGAGACCGACCACGACTTGTTGCGCCACATTCTTCTTTACGGAGAAATCGTTGAACGGTGGCTTCGGTGTATCCAGGGAGTTGTGAGGCACTGTAAAACCGCGACCCGAATAAACACGTTGAAGGTCTTTCAGTGACTTATTACTTGATGTGCGTGAGAGTCCTAGTGTCTCTCCATTTCAACCTTCGATATCCAGCTCAAGCGACCCCAGAGCGCTCGAATGCATAATTCTGGACTTGTTTGCCCGAGCCAATGGAATTAGAAAGGTCGAACGTAAGTTTGAACAGTTGCAGGGCTAACAAAACACGGCAGCCCCTAACCATGCCTCGATGGCTGAAAAATTCCCACGACCCACGATGCCAACCAACCTACGCGACGCTCTCCTGGACGGTCTGAAAACGCTGCCTGGAACGCGCGAATTTCATCTGCATGTTCTCGTTTCTTCACCCAGAAAACACGCTGGACTTTACCCTTACTCTCAGCCACGATGCAGGTCTTATTTACAGGACGTGCTAGTTCTTGTCTCTGAACAAACAACACCCGACTCGCCCAGAATTTTTGTCACCGCAATCGAGGCGTGTGTTTACAACGTTACGGCTACATCTTCAGCGATTCTGTACATTTCCAAAGTCGACTCTACTGGGCAAGGTGCCTCTCCTTCCCCAACCGCCACTCTCGTACGATCTTTCCTTCTTTACTATGCTGATCCAGCGACACGACCCATTACCGTCGACCATCTATGGATTCAGCTCTTCGCGAGAGCTCAGAACCAATATCTGTTCCCAAACTCGTCAGATTTCGCTGGAAAACGGCCGTTGAGTGATGTGAAGCTTTGTGGGTGGTGGAAGCGGGTGTTTACGAGCGTGGCCACCGAGTTGAAGCCTCGACTGCCTGAGAAAGCCTTGGTGCAGCTGTACTATCTCATTCCAGGATACAGCCAGCTCGAAGCTGATCATTCTTTGAAGATCGCGGCATCTCCTTCGACATCTCACGACACGTTGTCTTGGACGTACAGCCATCCTTATTCCCAAACCGATATACCATTACCCTGTCCTCCAGACAGGCACGGTTCCAGTTCGACGAGCACCGCTTGCCGCAACCTCGGCACCTTCATCCCATCGTTTGATGATGATCCTAAATCGCGTTTCATAGACGAGATTGCATACATTACGGACAAAGAAGGGATCAAATCACCGCCACGAAAACGAGCAAGGACTACTTCCAGTGCTGCTGACAGTCGCGTTCCATCGAACGACACGAACAAGAGCGAGGACACTCCAGCAAAACCACCTGGAGAACTAGGAAAGGTCACCCCGGACGAGTTTTGGGAGCGTATGTCATTTAGACAGGAATGCGTAGCGGGAGCAGCTACTGGGTTTTTCACTATGGGTATCAGCATTCCTGTCCAATCAGGACAAGTTGACGGGGAGGCTGGGAGCACTCGGTCCTCAGTCTCACCCCTTGCCCCTCAACCCGGACAGGTTTCTTCGAACCTCAACAAGCGGGTTATCACATCTTTAATGATGGCGGTTGAATTCTCGACTGCAGAGCGGGCAATTCATGCTACAGAGACGATTGAAAGCGCAATCAAGGGGCTCTGTGAAGGTATCACAATGACTCCTATGCCAGTCATTCAAGCGCCGCGACCACGGACCGCGAAAATAGAACGTGCGCAGACCCACGATACCCCAGTGCTCTTGGAGCCCCCGAGAACACCTCCACCTCGTAATAGAGAAGCATCCCTGCCCGACATATCTCCAAACCCGTTTCCCGAGCCGGAACCCACGCTGGAGACGTACAACATGTTTATCTATGGATCGATTTGCGTTAGTAACGCACCGACGAACCAGAACAACTCGACAAGTCCTAATGGGGCGAAGGAATCCGTAACATCTGTACCGCAGGTGACCGTCTTGACAGCCCGAAAGAAGAAGAAAAGAGCCGAATGACTATGACAGAAGGACTGGAGGAGTTGATTGGATCATGATGGGAGACTGCGTAGATGGAAAGAGATATGAATTGGAGGTGCCGGGGTTGCGAAACCGCTCCGTTTCTGACAGACTGATATGCTCACTTCATGCCGGACGACTACATATACACGTTGCAGGCATTCCAAGAAGAAAAAACATGAAGACGATATGACCCCATGATGGACGAAATAGGACGGATTCTCCTGCACAGTGAGAAACCAAGGGAGACTTGCAGAAAACATATGGCAGTACTGCAGGGATCATGCTAGATATCATACGAGATCACAGTTATTTTCGATAAATACGACGTCTGATGCTGCAATGCAAGAGCAAGTTTTGATAAATAGAGTATATTAATGGTATTTCTAAGCCGTGGTTATGCCACGGTTATGCATGATTGGGTGGTGGTTAGACAACCACCGGAATGTGTGTATTCAGGGTCCATAAACACCGAAAATGACATTGTATACAAGCGCTGCCCCTTACTTACGTGTTGTTTATAACTTGTAGATACTCTCAGAAATAGCTGACATAGTGTACCCTATTAATCAACACTCTCATTGCCAACTCATTCGCGCGCAGAAGGAAAGATTTCGAAGCTCAAATAGATTGCGAGAAAACTACAAAGTACAAAGCCGCGGCCCTACTACTACCCGACCATTGTTCACTGCCTTTTCTCCGAAGCGAACAATGGGACCTACATGTCCGTCGCCCAGCCAGAGGCGCTTCCTGTTCTCGAGCCCAAAGGCTCCACTCGGGCTTCGCCTACGAGTAGCGAGGCAAATGGATCAGGCTACAGCGCCAGCAACCCAAGCCACCTTCACGCTCTCCT
>JANHQD010001149.1:0-13047 GCA_024721195.1 Marasmius sp. AFHP31
ATTGTGTGCGAATAGGAATATCACTGACCCCCCTTCGTTTGCGTGCTCGTTATGTGGACCTCTAGCTGTTAAATATGCGCGAGTGTTGGAGATCATGTCGGGTGGCCAAAATCTCGCCTAACGGCCAGGTATTCGCAGGGCCTTTCTCGTCCTCATCTTCTTGGGAAAGGTCATCTAGGGTTCCAGTATGCATGTCCTCGCACTCCGCAACAGCGGCTGCAATCATGGGGCGTGCCGTGTACAGAAGTAGGTGTTGAGCGTTGTACGGCCCAATGTCGTTAAGACGAACAGAAGCGGAGAGGAGGCCCCGCGCATGGAGGAATATGTGAAGATATTGCGAGCGAGCTAGATAAGCTCGTCAGATTGAGACGCGCCGAATAGAGCTGAACGCACCTAAAGTTAGCCCGAGGGCAGCAGTCAGGATCCCCCAACAGACCGGGAGATGTCCAGGGGTGTCTTCTCGCCTAATTAGGAGCTTGTATCGAGCGACCAATGAAGGCATAGGGTCGTCTTTTGTCCTATGTGAGAAAGCCTTCGAGTAGAGAGTGAGCAATGCGACCCCTTGGGATCGAGAGGCCCGACGTGCAACGTGGTTGAGGGTCATAGCTTCATAGAGGCTGTCGAGGCTCATGAGCGTTTCCAGGATTTCATCTTCGCTGCAAAGATGAGATTTATAGTTGGAGACAGCACTGTGAGCATCCGAGACGAATGGTAGGGCACTCCTCGCGTAGGATGGTATGCTGTCCTCCAGGAAGGTTATCGTAGACTTGAAGGCATGGGTGAGATAAGACTCTAACCCGGCTGAGGCTACGAACGAGCCAGTGGGGAGGTTGCTGTCGGCGAGCAGCAGAAGGAGATAGGTCTCTTCGTCGTCAACTGCTGTCATCCCACCCTGGCTATGGCCCAGCGTCGGGCGTAGGTGAAGGTTGTGAGGGACGTGAACCCCCTAGATAAGAGCAGAGCGGCAGGCATCACAAACAATTTTGCCGGCAGGTCAAGCCGGCGGCAGGTTCTATGGCCAGGTCACTGCCGGAAGGGCCTCTCATTACAGTGTTGTCAATGGACTCTGCGCAAAACTAAACCCGGACGTCTAGGACCCTTGACCATTTCAAGTCGACTGCGCCGGCGATGGAGGTTGACGAGGAGATACGCCGGTTACAGCAGATTCTATACAATGACTCGCAATATAGCGACCTTCTTCAGCAGACCGGAGACGACGCACAAAGTTGGCTCGATCTATTGCAGCTTGTACGTCCAAGATCGCTAGTCTGCTCTTACTATGGATCAGTGAAGGATTTATTTCTTTGGCCGGTAGCTTGTCGATCACCCCAAAGTTCCTCAGAAACTACGTTCCTCCATTCTGGTTACGATTCTACGGCTCGTCAAAACTTCGGGACTGCATCCCAAATGCCTTACGCTGCAAAACGTACGACAACTTGGTGACCATCCCGTTGCGGGTGGCGCCTTCGGAGATGTTTGGAAGGGACTCATAGGAGACTCGCATGAGGTCGTATGCCTCAAAGTGGTTAAGGTCTATCTCGCCTCCGATGTCCAGCAATTGCTCAAGGTAAGTGTGCAATGTTGATCAGATCCTTGTGGTCAAAGACATTTCAAATAGGATTATCTGCGAGAGGCAATTGTGTGGAAGCAATTGAAGCACCCGAACTTGCTACCTTTCTTGGGAATATTCTATCTCGACAATAGCCGACATAAATTCTGTTTGGTGTCTCCTTGGATGGAGAGAGGAAATCTAGTCCAATTCATAAAGGCCAGCGATCCTGATGATGTCCCGCGTCACTCTCTGGTAATATTCGCTATCTCTCAACAAATGACGCCCTCCTTAGCGCTCTTTAGGCATACGACATCGCAGCCGGACTGGCATATTTGCATAGCAAAAAGATCGTTCATGGTGATTTGAAGGGCGTAAGCAAACTTCTAGTACGGTCTCCTAATACTTCCTTAGTCCTTTCGTTAGGTCAATGTACTCGTAACGCCAGAACGACGAGCATGCATAGGCGACTTCGGGCTGTCCCGCATCGCAGATGCATCCAGTGGTCTGATGTCGATGAAATCTACGACTCGTCCAGCCGGTACCGCAAGGTGGCTGGCTCCTGAACTAGTTATGGGTAATGCACGCACTTCCGAACAAAGTGATATCTATGCCTACGGAGGGGTTTGTTACGAGGCACGTCACGCTAAAAGTTCCGGTGTTATACGCCAGTCTGACGACAGTGTTAAACCTAAAATATCTAGATCTTTGCGGGGCATGTTCCGTTCTTTGAGCTACCAAATGATGCGGCTGTCGTGCTCCATGTCTTGCAGGGCGCACGTCCAACACGTCCCGCGGATGAAGTGGATTTGCACGACGGGATGTGGATGATCATGGAGGCTTGTTGGAATGCAGATCCTTCGTCGCGCCTTAGTGCGGCAGACGTATTGGCTCTGCTTATAGACCTAGATACACTTGGGACGATAGAGCCTGCGCCCGACTGGAACGATAATTTCACCGAAGAAATCTGGAATAACCTCCGACGCTCTACGTATGACTCTAAATCCGTCGATGACTTAATGGAATCCCTTGAACTGGCTTCAGACACCGAGAAACACATAGGCCGAACGGAAAGAAGAGAACGACAGGTGAGTTTCTCCATCTAATCAATCAGGTATTTCCTCTCAGTCCGAGTCGCAAATAGCACAACGTTATGGGCGAGGCAGCGTATCGAGGCCCAGTGTCCAGGCTTGAGGAGTCTCCAGAACATTCATCTCCAGAACATTCACCTCCACGTTCAGATATCTACCCTTCTTCCATTCCTTCGGACCCTTCCCTGAACGTGGAGGAGGAAGAGGTTGTTTCAGCGCTCATGGGAAAGCTTTCATTCCAGCAGGACCCCAACACCTCAGATCCAGACTCCGAGTCGCCGAAGCAGCGCTCTGCGTCACCCCCAATAATATCGATGCAAGAGGATATGAAACGGATGTTTGAGGAGTGTGAAATTGGGAGAAGCAGCGCTATATCCTTGGCCCAAGCATTGTCGGCCCCCGTCCCCGAAGCTCCAGAGCAGAAACGGAGATGGAGGTTGTTTCTCAAGGTCGGTAGAATATTGGACAAAGATTGATGTCTCGCCGACTCAAACCATACTCCCTCAAGGAATATCACTCGAGATGCCTCTCGTCACGGGAAATCGTTTCTTCCCAGATCCAATGGGCAACCGCGACTGCCCACCACTCTCGACGAGCTGGTCCAGAAAGCTTAGATAACACCCCGGAGGAGGAGCTTTTAGCTGAACTTTTAGCCGTCAATGAGACGTTGGGAAGTGTCTTAGAGCGATACGACGATACACCTGAGATCTAGAGGGACATACCTAGTGTCGGACTGCCTGCAAACAGATCAATACTGAATACTCGTTTGGCCAATTCTCGAATGACTTCTGAAGCGAAGCAAGCAAGATATGAGCATTTCTTACATTAGTATTAGATATGTACTGGGCGTCTACCAGCGTATGTAGATCCTCCGTTCCTGTATTCGAGTAGGTTAACGAGGCACCTCTATGTTAGGCTAAACCAACGAAAGACGGTCACGAGAGCCCTGCGGTCTCAGCCCATTCCTTACTCCCCATTTGTACCAACCTCGAACAGGCTCGTGCAAACGCAAAAACCTCTTCTTCACCCGTGAATATCGAGCTGCTCCCGATGATTTGCTCGTTTACGCCCTGAAAGAAAGCGGTTAGCGGTAGCTCACATTTGCACAAGAAGCAAATTGCTCACTAGATCGTCCATGACACTCCTCATATGGTCTGATATAGGCTTGGAGTCGTCGCTTTCATCCGAGAAGATTTGGTACACCGGGACTTCCGAAGACACAAATAGTTTCGTCTTGGGTGGATATTCCGATGAGCATCATATAAACACCAGTTGGTTACGGTTGCTCACCTTGCTTTCGTAACATGCGTCGATAAAGGTGATGAACCTCCTCGCCTTATCCTTCTGGTCCATCCCCATCTTCGGTATGTCTGTCACGAAGACCGTTCCAAAGGTCTTGGTAACCTCGAGATAGTCTGCTGCACTCAGAGGTTTCCCGCATAGTTCCTCAAACTTGAATTTCGCGACTTGACTTGTGCTTTGAGGCACAAGGAGTTCACGCCCCCAGATCTTCAGCGGCCTGTTTCGGACAACTTCTTCATCCTTTGTGATGGAGGTGAAGATTTTGTCTACTTCTCGGCGAGTCTCTGGTGTAAGAGGGTCGTAATAGACTTTAGACAAAGCCCGCGGAATACGCCTGTAGTCCGTCCCGGAGTCTAGGTCGGTGACAAGGAATTGTGATTTGAGTAGTTCGATTGCAGGTACAAAGGACGATCGCTGAATGCCGTTCTTGTAAAGCTCGTCTGGATGCCGACTATTCGCACATTAAGATGTCAAATTTTAATAGTAAAAAGTTAGGAACGCACTTCGAGGTCATGACACAGACGACTCCATAGTTCAACAAACTTTCCAACAGCCTCCGCAAGATCATAGCATCCGCAATGTCCGTAACTTGAAACTCGTCAAAACAAAGGACGTATGCTTCTCTGGCCAAGTCTCGTGCAACTGGGACAATAGGATCGCCTCCTTTGTATCCCATGGCTAGTTTAGCGGCGTGGAGGCGTTTGTGTACATCTATCATGAATGCATGGAAGTGAACGCGTCGCTTGCGTGTCACATTCGGGGGCAATGTAGTGTAAAACATGTCCATGAGCATGGTCTTCCCCGTTCCAACGTCGCCGTAGAGATACAGGCCTTTCGGTGCATCGGGAGGAGGTGAAGTAGGGGTAGGGGTCGTCGATTGAAAGATCCGAGAAAACTGAAAAGACGAGTAATGGATGAGAAACAACAAAAAGTGGTGTATTGAGAACGTACGAGAGAAGATGGTGAATCCTCGGGTATTGAAGGAGGTGTATAGTCCAGTAGCTGGTCGTGAAGATCTTGGAGTTTCTGTATTATCCGGGTCTGGTGCTGGTCCCCTCGAAGGGTTCCTGAGTTGATTAGATTGTGGTACTGTTGCAAAGGTCCTGAGTGTGAGGTGAAAAAATGAATTTGATTGTATCTTTTAGTACACAACTCAAACAAATGATAGAAAGAGACCATACTGAGGTATTGTGAATCGTCAAAGACAGTAGCTGAAGGTGTGCCTCTTGCAGTTAGCGATGGTCCTGACTCTTCAGATGACTTCGTGTGTTGAGTTGCGACAGAGACATTGGTCCTGAAACGAGTCGAAGAGGTATGACGAGGGCTACGAAGGCGATATTGGGGGTATACAGAGCGCCTAAGGGTTGCTCTAGTGAGGGAAGAGGAACAGTTCATCGGTTGTTTCCGACCCCGTGCCGGTGTTGTTCGCGTGCCCTTCAGACCTCCTCCAAACCAGTGCTACTCCCATGTCTCTCTCGCAACTTCCGGTTGCAAAGTGCAAAACCCGAAATATTCTTCAGCCGCCGAGCTTAACGTGCGCGGGAAACCTTCACTGCAATCATCATTCCACAAAGAAGACCTGCCAGTACCCACTGCCAAGGACCAGGGTGCAATTTCGACTTGAAGCGGACTCAATGTGGTTTTTCGATAGTCACCCAACGCCGCCACTCACGATCGATAATTCATGGGCAAAGTAGTGTAGGATGACGGCAAGGGAATCTTCAGTCACCACAGGGGTCACCGGGTACCCCGAAACGCTCCCTCAGACGAAAAAATGATCCCCAATATGTCCGTCTACGTGTTGAGGTAGCTTTCAATGAGGGTCACCCGAGGCGAGGTTTCACACCGACCGACACGGGGCCAGAACGCCACCAGAATCTCCGAAAAACAACTCTAGACTTGGTGGGTTATCTCTCGCCCACTCGTTAACTTTCGTTCAATGAAAATTATACTGGATCTGAGCTTGGCATGATGGCCTATGATACGAAATCAGATCCTGGAACATTTCCAGGTTATCTTTCTGCAACAGCGACGGCAACTCTTCTCGTGAGACTCCTTGATCGAAAGGGTGAATAAGCGGCGGTATGTACAGAACTGCCAATCGACTTCGTACTACTTACGACCCGACTGGCCAGTAGTTTCCCCCCACCTAGTCCCAGTTTGCCATCTTTTCACACTAGATGAAGCACGAGTCATCGAAAGGCAGTAGGTGTCGTATCGCGGAGAATTATAATGATTGACATTCCCCTTCGAGCAACGAGGTTGTGGAGCCCTTGGGAATAAAGGGGATTATTTTTGAATAGAAGAGGGCTAATGTTACGCTCGATGGTTGATGGCAAGCCAAGCAAGGGAGAGCAAGGACGTTCAAACACCGTCCATTTATGCCACCATCCAGGGATCGATGACGACCGAGCTAAAGTGTTATTGATTCATCTCGTGTGATGCGTTCCTTGCACACCCGTTGACAGCTTCCAAGCAAGATTTCGTGCCCTCGGTTAGTTGATTGGTTCATCTCTCGGGACGACATTCAAAAGTATTCCTCAACTAGGTCCTCTACGTCAGCATCTATAGCAATAAACTGTCGAGCAAGTTTACGGTTTACGTGCTTTAATAACGGGAAGTGAATCAAATCGAGGAATTTCTTTGTCATGATCAATTGATATTCTAATACTTGGACGATGAACTCGCTGCCCAAGCCCGCCGGGGCCGGGATCGTAGGCTTGAGACTCATCCCGGCCGTATGTGCGAGGGGGAAATGAACACTCACTAGCCTATCAAGCGGAGCGGAGAGAGGGACGGAACGGACAACGGGCGTATCACTCGCAGGATTGTGGATCAGCAGCAGCACATCGACGACCTCTCCGTCTCTGGAGAGGTGAGTGGCAATGAGGAATAGAAGAATTTATTGGATTGAAACTCGAACAACCAGCAGTCGTCTTCAAGCCCCTCCGATCATCATGACTTCTCTCTTCGCCGTCACTTCCCTTGCCACCCTTGCGGTGGCCACACCCTCTAGAGAGGCAGCGGTGGTTGCCTCACCGACGAAAGAATCGTCAGACACATCCTCATACGATGAGGAAAACGAAAATACCTTGATTTAATGATCAAACCGTTTTACAGTGTCCTTCGACGATGTCTTCCGTGTACTTCTCTCTATAACATATGTGGGTCAATCGGTACGCCAGTTCGAAGATTGGACACTCCTACCCGCAAGAACGACTGATTAGGAGGTCGCTTTGAGCTCGATCAACACAGTAACAATGTTGTAGCAGTGGTCGAAGTGGAAAGCCAACAAGCAGTCTTGGTGTTGCACAAGGAAAGTTGTCCCAGGCCTGTCGGCTTTTATACACTCGACCACGTAGCTGCCGAACAGATCAGGTTGGCACGGCTTTAAAGACGAAAATAGCAGTTGCCTTGGAAGATGCCACCAGACTTGGTTTTTTTTCCCTGTTCAATGAAAACGGGTCGCCGGTGGGCGGCACATTCATAGCTTCTGTGTTCCGCTGAGAAAAATCGTGTTCCCCGCCAGACTCGGGTCCTCAAGTTCGTAATAATATGCTCACGTATCTGAATGTACCGGAAGCCTCAGCTTGGTGATTTCAAGACGGCGGGACCATTCAACCTCGATCTTGGTGACGTCCGAGGTAACCATCAGTTTACCAGTACATAGTACATATGTCGAAATTGTGATGGTACACTCGATTACTGCCAAATGGCACAAACGAGAGAAATGGACACGAGAACAATGATGTACTAATAAGAACCTGGAAGCCCCAACACATCAGGGTATACTTAATGAAGAGGCGTAGACTCAACCCCATAATAATTCCATTAATACCGCTGAACCCGGCGGTCAAAGCATATCGAGTAAGCTGTGATACTCAGATATTCAGGTGCTTCAGGGGCTACAAAGACGCTGTCAATTTTGTACCAGTGTAGATATGGGAGCCGGGACGTTTGTCTTCGGTGGGTGTATATTCGATTTTAATCATGATTAGTGATACTCGTAGTAAAGGGGTGAAAAATCGTCGAATGAAAGTGTTAAGTGTTCTAAATATCGTCGGAAAGTGAGACGTGGGTATAGAGATAGTCGTCAAGTCCGTAATACTCCTTCCCTGTAAAACGAGCACTGTCTATCGCTCAGCCCAACATCATTCTAAGTATGAGCACCGTGATGGTTGCCGAGTACCACGGTGCCACCGGCGAATGCCGAGTTCAAGCGCCCGTATAGAAATGACGTAATATTGTGAGCGTTGTCCTTAGTTCGTGCGACGTGCATGTTCAAGTTGCAAGCTAATCATCGCCTTCATTTCAGTTGACCAGCAATCGTTTCCTTTGTAACTCAACCGGCTCATGTGCAGGAAAACGGACCCTCATGGCAAGCTTGCCTATTGAACAATTACCACTCCCAACTCGCACGAAGCTTCGCTCGACACAAATATTGACTTCCCTTCCTCAAATCGTTTCGGAGCTCTTTCAAAATTCACTCGATGCTGGTGCCAAGAGCATTGAGGTTGGAGTGGACTGTGAAGAATGGATGTGTTGGGTTACGGATGATGGGCACGGGATTTCCAAAGATGGGTTATCCCTATTGAGTTCAGCTGGACGCTACGGTCAGTAAACCATTGTGCTTGAATGTTGCGCGCTGAAAACTGGACCTTCATTACAGGAAGCTCGAAAGCATATGATCCTGATACACTCAACGTCCTCTCCACCTTCGGCTTTCGTGGCGAAGGTGAGAATTCTGTGCTACCGCTCCAAAGCAGCGATTGACCGAAGCCAACCGTTGTTCAAGCGTTGGCATCTGCGGCTGATTTAGGCTGTCTCGAGATATCGTCTCGAACGTCAAGGTCGAAGGAGACTTGGTCTCTTATTGTGAAGGCAAGCACGGGACCACCAATCGATGACTATCACTAGCTATCATTCTGATACCCTCCACAGGAAGGAAGAACGTTATATCTCGGAGGCGCTGTACGTTGGAAACGAGATGGCCATGGCACTACAGTTTGTGTGCGGGACGCTTTCTACAACGTGTGTCGTAGAACATCCTCACCCAATACACGAGGTCTGATCAAGAATGCACAGTTACCTGTCCGCCGACTTTCACACCCTTCTTCCACCCGCTCATTCGAGATTATACGTAGGGAGCTAGAAACCTACGCACTCGTTTTCCCAAGCGTTTCTTTTAACTTGCGTCTGAAATCCGAGACTGCTGCGAAAGAAAGCACCGTTAGGATACCCAGAGTACGATAAGCCACGCTACGCATCCGTGTCCAATTCATTTATCGGTCGGATTTAGAGTGCTTCTTCGCTGGACGTTTTCCGCCATCTTTATGGCAAGGCACTGTGCGAGGTGCGTATATGCTTCCCTTTTCCTCTTGAGTGAGTCTCAAGAGGTTGGTAGCACGTTCACGAGGTGAACACTTCACAAAACGACATGGGACTCGAGGGGTTCATTAGCCTGGACGGCGCACTTTCGAGAGTATGGCGCCGTTCGTGTCAGTTGTTTCTAAAGGCTGACATTTCTCCGGACAGACTTATCAGTTTCTATGTTGGTATACCAAGGCACTGACTTCCTCCTACCATCTGACTTGCATACATTAGACGTCAACCGCCACCCTATAGAGCAAAGTGACCTGCAACGTATAGTAGAGTCTCGATTCGCGTCCAGCTCATTCGCTAAGCATGTATGTTGGGTCCTTCCTCCAGCTTCCCTCCGTCAGTGCTCAACCCATCTCCAGGCGTACGATGAATCCGGGGAGAGTTCACTACGCCCATGTGAGGCATTTTACTTGCCGATAGACTCCGTTAGTTGTGATTTCTGATCGGGCTCTAGCTACCAGACGATCTCCCCGTAAGGCAGAGAAGAAGGCTGTCTATGTTCTGAATCTGATTGTTCCGCCTGACAAAGTCGACAATCTCTTCGAGCCCAAAAAGAGCGTTATCCAACTAAGAGTGAGTTACGACCTCTGGAGATGAGCAGCATCTGTGAACGTTTAATCAATGCAGGAGCAAAATACTGTCGAATCACTCCTCACATCAGCTGTGGATTCATTCCTGATCCAATATGGATTTCGTGCGCCAACCCAACGGACACGGGGAAATGAAGACGTTTCTCCTTCGCCCCAGAAACGGAGGAAGCTTCATTTGGCGGACGACTCGGGCTATGCTGAAGATTTCTCTGGGGAGATTAGTCCATATGACTGGAAAACCAAGCCAGAGGTACCAAAGATAGACGAACTCTACATAGGCGACGTATGTCCTGTTTGGTCATTCTACCTCGTTAGCGGGACGCTGAAATTTCATAGGTCCCGGGGGACGGGGAGAGGCCTGAGCTTGGGAGTGAGATCATATGGACTGATGCCACTACTAGTCAGACGTTTGTCGTTGATCGAAGGACCGGACATTCGATATTGCAGGGCGATCCCCGTTCCAATCCTGGTACTTCCGAGGCTGAGACGCATCGAGAAAGACGAACCCTACCACTATTCAGAGTCGGTGCTTCCTCTAGTAATTTGGAGACCCCTGATTGGATCCGGAAAGCGCTCGAGGTTCGCCGCTTTCTCTTCGATCGCTTAACCGAGGTATCTCATACTGTATTCGGTCTAGGCCAATGAATGTTACACAATAGGAGAGAAGAAGGTTCGGTCTATCGATCATGCATCCCGTCGCGAAGAGGGCGAACATGGTCTCGTTATCGAGAGGCATTCCCACTGGCAGGCTCGCCGACCAGGTTCCTATAGCTTTCGGGCAGTCCAATCTTACGTGGAACGTAGCGATCAGACGTCGAAGCACAGCTTCACCTGTGAAGATCTTCACGAAGCTGTAGTCATCAATCAAGTGGATCGCAAGTTCGTGGCCTGTGCACTCAGCGGCGGCGAGGAAGAAACGGAGGATACAGGCCGAACAACTCTCGTGTTAATCGACCAGGTATGCCTCCACTGACATCCAAGTGCCTATGTTGATGAAAAATCCGAAAGCATGCGGCAGACGAACGCGTTCGTGTGGAACTATTCCTTAGAGACCTTTGCCTTGGCTTTCTGCGGAACATCGACGCTGGACCCGGAGAGAGAGATAATGCAGTTGAGACGCGTCATCTGACGCCCCCAGTCCTGATATTACTGACACGGCCAGAGGTGCGGCGGCTGTTAAGTTCACAAGAGGTCCGGGATCTATTTTGGAGTTGGGGCATCTCCTTCTCGAAACCTCAGATCGAGACTCTCGATCACGGAGAAGCGGCGGGTGGCGTGGATGGAGATGACAGCGGCAGCTACGCTCAGATCGCAGTCGAATGCATACCAGAAGTTGTTGCCGATAAGGTATCTGCTCATTGTTTGTTCTTCTTTCTCCTTCTGCTCGCTCATTCACTTCGACTCGGTTACTATTTTAGCTTCTATCTGCTGAGGAACTACGTGATATGGTGAAGAGCTTTCTCGCACAGGTCGACTCTGGCCATCTTCTTGATGTTTTGCGGCACCGGATCCCGGTCTCTGAGTCAGACCAGAGGAATGAGAGTGATTGGCTCAAGGCTTTGCGTTGGTGTCCATCGCATCTCCTGGAATTGGTAAACTCAAAGGCTTGCAGAGGTTGGTCTCTCTCTCATGGGGTTCAAGAAGCAGATGTAACGTGATCCCACAGGTGCTATCATGTTTAACGACCCGCTTAACAACGAGCAGTGCGAACGTTTAGTTCAGCAGTTATCCGAGACCGCGCTTCCATTTCAGTGTGCCCATGGAAGGTTTGTTCCTTCAATATGTTCCTCCCATCACGGCGATTTCTCAATAGAAAGAAACAGGCCTTCGTTAGTTCCGTTGACTAATTTTGGGCAGCTGGCAGGGGACAGGGGAAAATATCGACATTCCCAGGTCAACTGGTCCGCGCTGGAAGAACAGACACAACTCGATTAGGGTTATCCATTGTTTAGTGACAATAGACTTTTAATTGTTATTGTCCGGAATCCTTCGTCGGTCACATACCTGGTGATCGCTAGTCTTGACCGTCTCTACTAGCATCCGGTTCCATCTCGCTCGTTGGGGACTCCTGTGTTTCCTTAAGCTGTTTTTCAGGGATCGTGACCCTGGGATTCGAGTGAAGGGAATCCTAGATTGACAGTCTCTGAGGTTTGTTTATCTCTTCGTATAGTGTCTTAGGGGACCCGGTATTGCCTGGGACATTCTCCCTCACTTCTCCCGCGAGTCCGCTAATAAGCTTCGTGACTCCGCCAAACAGTTAACACCGAGCTCTGCGCAGTTGCAAGGCCTCATCGACATCCCGACAAACGCTGCGGCCAATTCCCGCCAAATCATCGATATGAGGATGACGACCATTACGGTCGGTGGAGCCATTCTGCATGGCCTGACTCATAAAACCAAGACGTGTAACTTCGCGGAAACGTTGGCATTGTGCGCCACAATTTCGCCGGCAGACGAATTTGTTCGACCTACAGAACGACCCTGAAGATGGAAGGATCTCAAGTTATTATGTGAGAAACACGAGTCTCGTACCCTCAGGCCTTGACTTGGGGCCCAAATATGTTGATCTTTTTACTTGCTTTAGCATGCACAAGCATGAGCGCTTCGCGATGTCCTTCGCGTGACGTCATTTTGAGTTACAGCGGAGTCTGGATTTGATTCCTCGACGTCATAGGGACACCAAGACTGTATAAAGAGCGCGTTGCCCTGCTAACCTGTTTTTCTCAACTTCCTGCTCGACCCAACAACCACAGTCACCTCACATTACTCTCAACTCACATTACCAACATGACTCGCACTTTGACCAAAGTTTCCTACAAGCCTGACTCCCAATCTACCGAAGAATACTTGATAATCGTCAACCCAGACGAGGTTCGTCACACCAGCTGTCTCATTACTGCGATCTGGACTGATCTTTATTTCTGAATTGCTTCTGAACGCAGTACAACAAATGGAAGGATGGAGGTGAGTAGCCCTACGCTCGATCATACTGGATGATGCTGATATCACTTTTAGACACGTAAATGATTTTGTCTGACCATCTTCAATGCAACGGTATTAACTGATGTTGGTTGATTTCGCAGCACGATACCCCTCGCTGAAGTTGTCGACTGTAAGACCTCCCCATACCGTT
>JANHQD010001150.1:0-10562 GCA_024721195.1 Marasmius sp. AFHP31
ATAACGGTATAGTTACAAAACTTGCAGTTTGATATCCTTTCCAGATTGTGGCGATACAGATTGAGGCAAGAAACGAGAATCCAGATGGTGGTGGTCACGGTCCAAGGTTGAGTACGATGACAAAGCGGACGCGACGCGATGTTCCGGCGTGAGGTCCAAGCTTCATCATGATCCCGCCACCGACAACACCACTGACACCAGTTGAACCTGATAGATCGAGCCACTTTTTCCTTGTACTTATGCTGGTCTATGTACAGGTCCTCTAGTGAGTTTTACTTACTTGGGCAGCAATGTTTCAGGCAGAATCCTATGCATGGGGCAGGAGACTGAACCTAAACTTCATTCGACCACTGATTCGCTCAAGGTTCCCCATCACTGGCCAGCTTCTCGCCCTAATGAAGATGAAGATCCGTCTGCCAACGACGAAGTAACCCTCTATCCCCAGCTTTCTGTTCGGCGAGTGTCGACCAACTACTGTCCAACGCCGGGCTCTAGCTCTCGCCCATTAGGCTCATAAAAAAACCCAACCACTCGGTCATGATTCCAAGGGTTCCGGAGTTGGCGCGCACGAGTGTGAGGAAGACGTTCCGTACAGATTCACAGGATTCAAAGTTCACTCGCTCAACCTTGACGTCGTTAGCTAAGAGGCTATTCCCGACCGTCGTATTTCCTTCGAGTTCTGCCTCTCACAGCTGGACGTCAACATTATTTTTGCACGGAAATATGCGAGAAAAATATGACGCCTCACGGTTCAGCACATATTTGGGCAGGAAATAGTCGAAATCGAATTGAATTTCGGATATTTGGCGTCGAAATACTCGCCGGAGAGCAAGGCGTCATATTTCTCTGCTTCATATTCCGCAGCAAAATAAGTTTTCGCCCCAGCTGTGTCTGGTATCTTCTCCATCATGCCGCCCCGCAGCCGCACACGCCACATCTGCATCAGGCAGCGTTGCACGGATGAGGGTTCTCGCCCCCTCCGGTCCTGATGGTCACAACAACAATCAGTATTATTTCAACATCCGATGTACAGTTGACACTGTATTATAAGTTAAAGGAACGACGATAAAAAGGAATGGATGAGAGGCAAGATATGCCTGAGATGACGAGTCCTTAGAGTTTCTCTGCAAATCTCGACTCCTACAACGAACTGGGGAACCACGACTGGTTGTCGTTGTTGGTATCACAGTCCCAGATCTGGAGCTAAACACGAACGGATATCAGCCAAAAGCGTCAACGATCGTCAGACAAAGGAACGTACAGTGTTTCCAGCAGTCAAATTGCCATTGGTGATATCAACACACTTGTTCTTACCAACCCACTCGATCGTGTTAGGCGAGTTGACCTTCCATTGTTGGTTCGTGCTTCCATCAACACAGGTCCAGAGCTGGAGTTTGTTTCCGTTCGTAGCATCTCCGTTGGGAACGTCGAGGCACTTGGAACCACCGTAGGTCTTGATCGGACCGCTGAGAGGTCTCTGAGCGTACACAAAGGTCTGGTTTCCGTTAGGGAAGGTATCAGTGACACGACGGCACTCTGCGAGGGCAATAGCCGCGCCATCAGTGTTGGACTCGGCGGATAGACACATAGAGGGAAGATCGGCTATGGATTAGAAAGCGAGATTTCAGTACAAATGTTAGGGGGGAAGTGGGACGAAAGACGCGACATACGGTTAGGTGCACCACCGACGAAGTTTGTAGCGGGAGCCTCCGTGTTGGGGACCGGGTTACCGCTCCATTTCTGGTTCTGACTACCGGGTCCACCAACACAGGTCCAGATCTGAAGTTGATTTCCGTCTGCGATGTTCCCATCGGTGAGATCGATACACTTGTCAGTGCCGGCCCAGTTGAAAGTAAAGTCGTTGACCGAGATCCAAAGTTGGTTGGTACTTCCAGGAGTGCAGGTCCAGATCTGGAGCTTGGTTCCGTCGGTGTTCGCACCGTCTTTGACGTCCAAACACTAGGTAGTCGAAGATGCCATGATCAGAGTTGAGTTGGGAAGAGAACTGTGGACAAAAAACACCTTGTCACCGAAGACCTTGATTTGCTGAGGTCCGGCGTTCTGACGAGTAAAGAGGGAGACCTCCCAGTCGTGCTTTGCGGTTTCCTCGGTGTTACAATCGTGAATGACAACGGGGGCACCGTCTGCGTTTTCAGATGCAGAGATGCATCCTTGCCTTCCAGCAGCATCGACTAGAACAAGATCGATGTCAGGGTATGGCGTGAGGATCGATCGCTAAACCTCGAACGTACATCCAGGGTTGAAGCTCTGAAGCTGCAAGCGAGCCGCAACGAGTGTTGAGAGAGCAATAAGAGAGAGAGCTGGGCGTATCATGATGAATTGCCGACTTCAAGGAATGTGGTCAAGAAATTGAGAGGAGAAAAGCTGAGGGGCACTAGTGAAATGTGGGGGCCTCTTGGGAGATTTTATATGATGTGTTGGTGGCAATCAAATCAATAAAGCGGCGCTCTATGCCCCTGACGGTGACGGGGAAGGGACCTGAAGCCCGTAAGTGCCGCTTCAGAAAGCATGAGGTATGAAGTTATCCCGTGTCTCCCGTCGCCGGACGTGAACTGGCGCGATAGAATCTGTCAGCTCGATACTTCAATACGCTGTAGCCATTGGCCAACGTACCAGAAGTAGGAACCGGCACTGTGTTCGCGGATTCCCTCGGCGGCCTGACTTTGCCGTGCATCCCTTGGGCGTGACCGAAAGATGTCAAAATCCCGCCATCACAGCAACGAGTACTTCCGCTCAGGTTTCAATTGCAATTGGTTGCTTGGGGTAACCGAAATGGCGATGGGCACACGAGGCTACCGTTCTTTATCAGGACGGTAGGCACTGGGGCCTAGTTGTCGTTTGAGTTGACCCGTCTATCCGGAATAGGGCGCTCTCCTAAAGTTGGTTTGGAATTTATCGGTCTTTTCTGAGTTCCACATCCGTCTCCCCAAGCTCAGATTCCTCTCCACTCAATTGACCATCATTCATCCCAACACGGTCTATAGGTCTCGACCATTCATTAATAGCTACCCCAAGCTATGACTTTAAGTTTCATGGACAGAAGGGCGAACAAATAGATATACACACCAAATTCCTCTACATATCAGCACGACACCCGTTGCTCAGCAACCCATCATGACCTGAAACCCGATGTTGCCTCTCGTTGCCTTCTACCGAGCGTACCCAAATTTCCTCGAGTCTTCAACCATTGATTTCGACGCTAGATGAGATCCGAAAAAGCTGACGAGAGAACTTGATCTTTGAGCAGAGTACTGGTACTTGTTGGGCCACACCGTAAAGTTACGAGACTGGCAGCTTGAGGTCCTTACAGGTTGATGCAAGAAGGATTGAGGTAAGCACTAGTAGGAGATGAGATGGTGGTCGCGTTCCAAGGTTGAGTGCGATGACAAAGCGGACACGACGCGAAGTTCTGGCGCAATGTCCAAGCTTCATCACGCCACCGACAATACGACCAGATCCTGATGGAATTGGGCCACCCTTTCGTAGTTTACCTGTTTCCAGAATTTGGGGCTTTCAACTCATCCAGCTTGTTTGAGCCTATATTCGTTGCACTTCACGATTTGAAGTTATACCCGTGTACATACATGTCGTCTAGTAACTTATCACCCCAACTCCTTGGGCTGCATCGATCAGAGCAATCCACCGCAAATGGGTGAGTAGACTGATCCTCAATGTTCAACTGATTCGTTCAAGATTCCCCACCAGCTTCTCGCCCTAACGAAGATGAAGATCCCGTCTGTCGACGACGAAGTAGCCCCCTGTCCCCAGCTCTCTGTTCCACGAGATACCTCTGCCATTCATCTATCAATTGCTGCCCGACACCGGGCTCCAGCTCCCGCCCATCACCAGAAAACCCGACCTCACGGTCGCGATTCCAGGGGTTCCGGATATGGCGTGTACGAGTGTGAGGAAGACGTTCCGTACATAGCCATTCAATCTTGAATTCGTCGGGTAAGGGGCCATTGCCAACCGTCATGCTTCCTCCTAATTCCACCTCTGGTGTTCTCTCCGTTACATCGCCTCCTGATTGTCCCCATGGGTCGTCGTCGTTGCGAGAGGCCTGCAGAGACCCAAGTTTGTCTATAACGCCATCCAGACTGAGCTGGTCAGGGGGAGCAGGTGTTGGAATGACGTTGTCTAGCTCGGTAGATACCGGACGTATCTCTTCGGGATTTCTGGCGAAAGGGGTGGGAGATTGGGGCGTCTCGTCGCCCACCAATGAGGGTGTAGACGATAGAGACTTCAGAAGGTCCGAAGGGTCCATCAGCTCAGGAGTATCTGTATGGGCAGTAGGCTCCGTTTCGAGGTCAAGGATCGCAATTAGTGGGCTCGTAGGAGATCCTGGGGCCTGAGGAACGATGTTTTCGTCCCCTATCGCGAGATTCAGTGGCTTTCCGCTCGTTCCAAGAGATTCGGAAGACAGGGAACGAGACAAGGATTGCTTCGACCTTGATCGTGAAGTACCAGCCATTCTTGCTCACCGTCAGTGCAAACACATGTGAACGAAGAAAGAAGCGGCATACTTGGCATAACCCCAGAATTCCTCCTTGTTCTTCAGGCCGAATATCAGATATACTTCCACGCTCGTACGGGAGGCCCGTTCTAATTCCTCGTCCACTGTCCCATTTGACCACACTCCAGTCTCGATACTCTCCAGTAAGATATCCTGCACATTCATTGTCAACAGTCATTTGGCACGTCAGAACGAATTCGACTCACCTCCGAGGCCGCTTTTATAACGAAGAATCGCTTTGGGAAATATCGCATCAGCGTACTCGAAGATGTTGAAGCATAGGAACCTGAGGTATCGGAGTTGGCAGAATCCGAACTCGAGGATCTTTGCAAGCCTGGGTGTAGGTGACTGAGATTCTTTGCGTAATTGAGAGGTTCGGAGGCGCGGTTTTCCTCGCTGTCCACGTCAAATTTGGGTGGATTGGACAGTCCCTTCTGCCTGCGTTTCTGGTCTTGTATCCACCGAATATGCATTCCTACGGCCGTAGACACCTTCCTCGTCAATGAACGGGTATTTTGTCCACTTCGAACGGGCTCTGCGGCACCACTGCTAGCAATTGGCTGTTCGAGGTTACTCCACAAGTGAACGCCTATGGAATCGTCCCAAGCGGATACGGGCGTAATGGACTCCGGACTCATAGCAGTTAGGTCCTTGACTATCGTTGAGGCACTTGGTCTTGCAGGAGGGTCCGCCTGCCAGCACGCTTCGATCATCTCCCAGACTGTATTGAAAGATTCTGAAAGGGTTTCGGGGCGTGAAGGACGTTTTCCGAGCGATAATTGGCGAATGACTGCCCCATCATTCCTGCACTCGTGAAAGGGGAAGAGGCCGGTGAGAATCTATCGGTTCGAGAGTTTACTTAGTCGTTCGAAGATTCAGCACCGAGAACGTACCTCATAGCAGACACAAGCGAAAGCATATATATCGCTTTCCTTTGTTGCGATTTCATTTTCATTCAATAACTCTGGCGCTTGCCAACGCACTGTTCCCATAGGACGGGTAGCTGAGGAGGAAAGCCGAAATACCTGGGAGTCTGCGATGCGAGACAGGCCGAAATCACAGATGCAAGCCCTCCCAGACGGTGTAATGAGAATATTGACCTAAATGAACAGCCTTTCAGTACGTTATTGTGGTCTCACATTCACCGACTTACACCTTTCAGATCAGCGTGGACTATTTTCATGATGTGTAAATGTGACAGGCCCGACGCGACATCAGATATCTACCACGTCTTGTGAGCTGAGGAATGAGACAAGAACAGACAAGAATAGATAACTCACTAACGAAAGGTGATTCACAGACTCTTGTGGGTTATCTTTCAAGTACTGCACTAGGTTTCCGCGGTCCATCCAGGGGGAAACCAAACATATCTCTTGTCGAGTGTCATCCAGATAGTAGATGCCGAGGAATGGTAGAAGATTTGGATGCCTAAGCTGCTTCCACACGATTGCTTCTCGAAGGTATTCCTGTAGTATTATCTCAGCTACACTCAATAGAAAGTTTCAAAGAACTTACCTTGAGTGAGCGCTGTACGTCCGATGTAAGATACACCTTCACCACCTTTAGGCAGACCGTCTGAACGGAACCTGGGTGACCGACAGTTCCTTTCCAAACGTCACCAAATCCTCCTCCGCCAACCGGATATTTTCCCTGTTTCTCCACGTTCTGAATGACTAGACATCCAGGGCAACACCCAGAATTCTTGGAGAGACGAATCATCACTCTGAATATCGTGGATCGTAGTCGAGAGGAAACATCTGGAGAATCGGCAAGCTACGCAGTGTGTCAATATCTCTCCTAAAGCTTCGAGACTGTGAAGAGCTGGAAACTCACTAGCTGAAGCATGTCAAGCCAATACTGTGCGTCGTCACCCTTCTTCCCGAGGAATGCCTCGCGCTGCTCGTCATCCTCCTCAAGGGTTTCTAACAAGCCCCGTAATTCTTCTAGTTCCTTGTCCGCCATTCTGGTGCTCTTCGTCAAGATACCTTCCACTCCAGTTTATATACAACGTTGTACCCAATTTCAGTAAAGGTCAGTGAGGTTGTAGGGTGGGGGTTTCAACCAGGATGCTGTGAATTGCTGTTATCCACTGTCGATAGCTTTTAACGTCTGGCATGGCTGACAAAACTAATGCCACGATCAACGCGTCAGCTAGAGTGTTCTCATGAGTGCCCCACAAAATAAATAGAAACCATGGACATACTGTATCTGATGGTACCAGACTGCCTGCAAAGAGCCTTGTGACCTGTTTTGGCGTCAAATATCGAGCTTTCAGAAATTCACATCTAAGGTTGGAAGGTGACATTGCAGGTAAGACGAAGTTCAAGGATGCGATTCGGATGGAGTGGGTACAGTAGTCGTGGTGGAGGTCTGAGGTGAAGAAGCGCCCGGGCGCCTGAACTTCAAGGCTGCACGGCCCTTGTAAGCTTCGACCTCCAAGCTTCTCCAAGTTCTAAGGTGCATAGCGCCACCGATATCGACCTTCTCTGTATGTTCTGCAGAAGGTAGCGAGCATTCACCTCGTCCGCCTGATCGGAGGCTCTCCCAGATCCGTTTCAACCTACATACAAATTGAACCCGAAAGACGACGAGAAGGTATATACAAAGTACCTATGTACATAGCTGCACGAAATACTAAGAATTGTGGTTGGAAATAAAGCACGAGGAGCGCGTCAAGCCTTCGAATTAAATGAGATACGTATACAGGGATAACAAGGTGTCAGATTGAAAGAGACAGACCAAGAATGAAATTTGAATAGCGAGATGAGAATGGGGGTGATATGACAAGACATCCTCGCCACCAGGGGAGGGCGCAGAGTAACAAAGTGGTATTCGATATGGTATCATTAAAATTAGACCTCGAACCGATCTTGTGCGGGGCCTCCGCAAGGAGAATGAGGAGTTCACTGCAATGACTCCGATTGACGGTTGGCGTTGACCGTCGATTTCTCCGATGACTCTTTCCCCATCATGCTGTCGTCCCTATCAACGACAATGCCCAAGAAGATCTTTCGCCCCGGATGTGTCTCCTGAAGGAAACTCTCGAGGTCATAACCCCGTAGCACACCACAACATTCGCCCTCTCCCTGAAGGAACACGAGGAGCTTCCTTCCGGCAACCTTTCTCGTCGATTTTTCCATCTCGGGAACGCGCTGCAGTAGTATAGTCGATGCGCTAGGTCGCTCGGACGGATTCGATTCCCAACATTCCTCCATTAAAGTCCATATCGCTTCGGTAGTCGACGATCTGGGAAGGTCCGCAGGACGCGATGGATGCCGATAGTTCATCTTCTCCGCCAAGACTGCAGCCTCTTTCTTGATCTCGTGATATGGTATGCGGCCTGTGATGATCTACCATCGAGTTAGGTCAAGCTTCTTGTGATGATGGAGGTGGCGGAGCACGTACCTCATAACAGACGCATCCAAAGGCGTATATATCACTCTCCCTGGTGGCTGTTGCATGTTCAAGGAATAGTTCCCGTGCCATCCATCGTAGCGTTCCCATGGCGCGAGGTGTAGATGACGACAGCTCGAGTGTCTGCGAGCCCGCAATACGAGACAGTCCAAAGTCGCATATGCAGGCGGTCAAAGATGGGGTTATCAGGATGTTGGCCTGGAACGAAGAATTAGCGAGAGCGGAAGGGTGCACAGATTATCCTTGTCCTTACCCCCTTCAGGTCTGCATGCACTACCTTCTTTAAATGAAGGTAGGATAGGCCTGATGCAACGTCGCGTATCTAGAAGAGATGTGCCATGTTAGCGAGGGGTGCGAGGGGTGGAAAAGCAAATTTTCGAACCAAAGAAAGTTGATTAACCGATCCTCGTGGGGTATCCTTCAAATACTGAACCAGGTTACCCCGGGCCATCCACGGGGAGACAAGCCCTGGTCGTCGGATCTCCTCGTCCAGAAAATACACTCCGAGAAGTGGCAGGATATTTGGATGGCTCAACGGCTTCCACACGATCGCTTCTCGAAAGTATTCCTGCGATCATGTCAGGGGGGCTTGAGCGAGCTATAAAGGACTTTTGAGCGTACATTGAACAACGCTTGGACGTCCGAGGTTTGATAGATCTTCACGACCTTGACAGAAACGATCTGTGTTCCATCCGGCTCGCGAATCCTACCACACCATACGTCCCCAGATCCTCCACCAATGAAGGGATATTTCCCTTCCATCTGAACATTTCGGATGACGAGCGATCGAGGACAAAGCCCAGCGTTCGCGGAGAGGCGAGTTGTTGTCTTTAGGATTGTAGCTCTGAATGGCGTCAAAACCGCTGTGGAATCTGCCAGCTCGAGGGAACCGTCAGTACGATATCGAGAGAGGTCAAGATGTATCTATCTAACCTTCTGAAGTGAGTCTAGCCACTCTTGTGCATTGTCTCCTTTTGCATCCAGCAGTTCCTGGTGTAGTTTGCCGTCCTCGAAGATGATTTGAACATGTTCGATAAGCTCGTGAGTATCACAATCCTCGAGCATATTCGACTTGGTAGTACGGGGTTCGTATATCTGGTTGTTTGGGCCGTATTGTTCGCCTCTGCACAAAGAAATATGAAGAATCCTCTACAGCATGGCGTCTTGCGCAGTCGTAGTTACTGCTAGAAAAGTATGACGACTCTTGCGGTCACTGGTCCCGGTCAGAATGGAAAGACAGCATCTAACCAGATTTGGCTCCCTAATAGCTTTCAAAGCTGGAGCGTGGGGATGGTGCACCATGTTCCAATCGACAATGTATGTATTGAAATGGGGTGACATTCATCGTGGTACCTGTGTTGCGGGCCCGGGAAAAAGACAATTGTTGTCGTTCTGTCAGCGTCACTGCCTCAAGAGACAGATGAGAGCAAGACAGTGACAGCCACAGATCAACGCTGTTCGCGGCACCAAAGTAGGACAATCACATCAACGATGAATATAGAAAGGATAGTGTTGGTTGAACGTGTCGATGGTTCAGTAAGATGTTGAGAAGCTTTTCAGCGCCAGGACCCGCCCATCGTATCAACGTTCCCCTTCCTGAACATTGAGAAAACATTCAGCTGAAACGGCCGACGTTGCAGGTACCAGCACGTTCCCGTCCTGCTACCCCAAGAGAAAGCTGAATATGCCCATGAAATCATTCACCCCCTCAACGTCAATCAAGACACCACAAGAGAGCAGTTGGGGTTTCGGCAGCTCTACGAATCACGATGACACAGCAAAAAAAATAATTGTGGCGTGCAACTTCATTTCGAAGAACGTAGCTGTCAAAACTACAGCGAGCCAGAACACCGAAGCCTCGAGCTTGGTATCATATAAAGCAAACAGGAAGCCCTCGCTGAGGGTGATTCGTGATAAAATGGAAATCCGACCCCACAAGTTGAATGAGGTGCATAATGGATATGAAAAGTAGTAATGAAAGCGACAAAACAATTGAAGAGGGAGTGTGGGCGAGAGTGGAAAGATGATTGTGCGATAGAGCGGGTGGATCAAGAAACCGGGCAAGGGATCGTACGGTCGAATTGACGTTGCACCTACTTAGCGCCAAAGCAATCAGGACGAACGAGGGGCTAGTCACTTCATAAGACAGTGATCAATGTAAAGCCAGGAATGAGCCCTAACAACTATAGAACCCATAGGAACTGGGTATTCTGGTTCCGTCTCGTCGTCGACGCGATCGAGAACAAGGTTCAAGAAGAGGTCATAGCCACGCAACACCCCACTCAATCTCCTCCCTCCCTTCAGGAGTATGGAGACTTTTCTGTCCATCAGTTCCTTCATGGATATGGTTGAAGCTAGTTCCGGCTTTGGCTTGGGAGTGGGCTTCGGTTTCTTCATCGCGGCAACGTGCTGCAGGATAGTCGCCGCGCTAGGCCGTGCTGATGGATCCTTGTCCCAACATTCTCCCATTAGGGTCCACACCTTATTGGTAACTGGCGATTTGGGAAGGTCTGCAGGACGCGATGGGTGGTTTCCGGCCACCTTTTCTAGCACGATCCCAGCATCGTACAAGAACTCGTGAAATGGCACCCGGCCTGTAAAGATCTACCATCAA
>JANHQD010001151.1:0-37695 GCA_024721195.1 Marasmius sp. AFHP31
TGCGATGTGCTATGCCAATCGGTCGGCGGCATGGATGATCGAGGGCGAAGGGGGAGATGCGGAGAAAGCTTTAGACGCAGGGAAGAAGGCGGAGTATACCGATCCTGGGTATGCGAAGGGGTGAGTCTCCTCTGTTTCGACCTTGAGATCCTGAGACGAGTCGGAACGACAAAGCTCATGTCCAACGCCCAGTTACTTCCGTCAAGCACGCGCTCTGGGGACTCTGGGGAAGATCAAAGAGACACAGGAGGTGATTATTCGAGGGCTAAAGAGACCCGAACTCGAACGGGATTCCAGTCTTGCAGAGGTTTTAATTGAACTGCAGACAGGCGGGAAAGGTCTACCTGACGACTTGGAATCGTTCAAACAGTGGTTCACGGGCGTCACGGAGACTGACTTGGAGAGCGCGAAGAGACTCGAAGGGCTGGGATGTGCTTGGGTAGATCGCTGCAAAGCCCATAGGCAGAAGCTCGAGCAACGAGAAAAATCTCAGCCCTGAGTTGATCGATCATCGGAGGTAGCATAGGTGATCTAGACGCGAGCGGTTATTGCGATATCTATATTATAGTGTGGGTAAGTACCACATCCTCTATTTTACAAGAACCATAATTACACCCATATACACCCCATTACCCAAATTTTTTGATGAGAAGCGATGTTTACTCAAACCATTTTTTCGCTCACCACACCCTCTCCGAGTCCATCAGATAGCCTTTCAGAGCTATCCCCCGTTGAGGTGGCAACCAGATCATCGGTCGCTCTTGAATGAAGATCGACATTGACTCCCAGTATAGTAGACTTTTGTTGAGCGAGCGGGGGATCCGCGAATTGCATCTGCAAGGACATCATCTGGTTCACACTATCGACAGATTGCCTATGAGCTGCCCGAACGATGATCAATGTCGGCGCCAGACCCTGAGAAAGCACATATAATCAGTCAATCGCGAACGCCAGCTTCGGGGGAGGTTCAGGACTTACTGCCACCAAGGTCGTTAAAGCCCCCAAGTCGATCGCTACTGCCCCTCGAGTCTCCGGGTCCATAGTGCGTTGATAGATCATGGAGACCAGCATGAACCCTGCATAGAGAATCCCGGATTCAATACTATTGGATAACCCTCTTCAGTACTCCCGCATAATATAAGGTAGGTAATAAATACTAGTAGTACGCACATGATAGCCACAGTCGCCTTGTATTTGGAGTGGGTGGATTGACCCATGAGCTTTCTTGCCTCACGACTGATCCACCAAATTCGCCCACCTATGTTTTGCCCAGTTAGTACTCGGCTAGGGCACTTTAACACCAAGATTCTGGAGCAACCTACCAGTCATGAAGGTCAGAAGTAAGTTGAATCCCGTGATACCGAACGCGGCTGCCTCAATGATTTCTCTCGTTTTCAGCAACATATTCACGTTGTAGAGAGACGAGGTGTCATTGGTAGCAATCACGTAGGGAATTTCGCAGCCAATGGTTATGCCTATATGAACCATTTTAGTGTGAGGGAAGATTCGGGGAGCAATTTGAGCAACCGACACACCGTTCAAGACAAAGGAAAGGAAGGCCAGTGGGTAGAGTACGTATTTGTTGGAATCCCAGATAATGTAGCATCGATGGATCTGTAGAGCAGTTGACAGTCATTCATCTTATCGACCATCGTGAATGGTGGGGACTTACCAGCATCAAGTCCGCCAACGCGCTATGGCAAGAAATCTAGTCAATCTGCGGTCCGTCATCCGATGGCGTCGAGCACTTACTTCATCAGATCGTAGACAAGGTTCGTTATACCCCTATAAAAGTACATATTGAGATCCAACGAGGGAAGGAATCAATTCTACACCTACCCGGTAGCGGTCTTTTGAACGTTGTGGCGTAGATATTCCAGCATGGGGGTGAGATCCTGGGCTTTGACGGCCTTGTAGAATGTCACGGTGCTGAGCACGGAGGTCCATAGGTACGCTGAGACGAATAACGTCCCGAGGAGGAAAAGAGCGATGGTGCCTCCGAGATACAGCCTCGAAGATTGTGCGTCGCGTCGGCAGAGTACACGAATCGCTAGCCCAAAGATAATGGTATAGATACCTGCCCCAAGGACTCGATACTCAGTCGCCGGAAAGGATAACGTAGTGAGGAGAAGATAGGCATACCGTACACAAAGAACAGTGCCTAGGTAAAACAGACTTCGAACATAAGAACTCCATGATGACTCGAACAATAGAATGCAACTGACCGTCAATGAGGCTATGGGTCTCACGATGACCGTCGTAACTGTGAGGTAAGGTGCAAGAGCTTCCTCGAGATCCATGGGTGGCCGTTGAGTAGAGGGACGCTATAGTGGCGGAAGGCGCTGTGCAGTGCGTCTCTTGTGGAGCTCGAAGCTTGAGGGTAGTAAGCGACTGAGGCGTAGCCTTATATAGCCTGGACCCTCGTCCACTCAAGGCTGAGGTCATTGGACCTTTGGGAGTTCTCAGTGGTACGAGAGAGAACTCTTGACACCCACGTCTCATTGGGGAGAGCGCCTATCGTATTGAATTCTGAATATGAGAGTGAATTTGACAGATGATTCAAGCGGGACTGATGGCAGTGATGGGTATTAGCCGACAATAGAATGGTGTCGAGGCGATCACGATAGTGTATGGCGATCAGTCCTGACTAGGTGATAGCATTTAGAAGGCTATTCCGTGATCGGTGAATACGCGCACCCGGAGGGTCATAACTTGGAGATGGCAACAGTCTCGTCTCACGAGTAACATAAAAGAAGAAGAATCTGAGGCAGTGGCACCAACCAGACTCATCAATGATAATCCTAAGCGTGACGACGGCGCCGGCCTTGAAACTCGTTCAAAGGAACACTAAGTCCTAGGAGGTAATGGCAACCGATGAGGGGAAGGATGGAGAACCGCCAAGCAGATACGACGAGTCACGGAAACTAAATGCGAGCGTTCAAGGAGACAGACCCCAGTTCCAGATACCCGCGCCCTGGAGATTGAACGGATACCTAAAGGTGTATGAGTACTCATTTGGCATCGCTACGAAACAGTCTGTCAAAGTTACATACCGTTATTATGCAACGTCGTGCTCTCGACACAACCTAATAGTAAAACCACATATCTTCTTTATACCGGCGAAGGTAAACGGCCTTATCGGAAGCTACAGACACCGCCCATTCTGTTTCTCGGGCCCTCTGCTGCCAAAGCTGCCTCTAGCCTCTCTGATTCGAGTGCCATAGGACCCCTGTGAGGTGTCACAGAATCTGAGGTAACACTGGAGCCTAGACATAGTATGAGCATTCCGGTCCCTCATTACAGACTGCAGTATCGAAACTTCTTGATGGACGCTATCTGCTTATTATACGCTGCCTTCACGACGATGAGGATAGGCGCACTTTCTTAATGGTGAGAGCTCCGACGCCGAGGCTCTTTCGAGGAGACAGGACCACTGAGCGACATTTGTAGCGAAAACAACGTTAGGTCGACACGGACTTGAGTTTGACCAACCGGCCATTCCATCGGGACACGTCCCGGCTCTCACAAGTAACACATTAGAAACCAATCCATAGGGTACGTGGAATTCCACTTGACTCGGCTCCAAAGGAAACAAGGTCGATTGAATTGCCAAAATCTGATTCGCGCACGAGCCGATCGACGCGCAAGCATCGAGTCAGTGATGGTACTGTAAGGGAAGTCGAGTGATTTCAAGTACCTCGCAGGTCGTTTGAGGAAGTTGATATCGCGCCTACTTGACATAAGGGGTCCGACATAATGGGACAATCCGTGCATATACCCCATATATGGACGGCGTTCTCGATTGTTGCGACACATGACAGGTATAACGGAAAGTGTGGTCGATGTGATAGTACAAGGAGAGTTCAGAGTCCTGGGTAAGCATCGAGCCCAAAATCAACGGCCTCGTTCAGCATGAGGAGGTTGAATTGTGAGCAAGTCGCCGCAAAGAGAGAGCCGATAACTAGACGAAATTACATGAGGTCCAGATTTTCGTAAGTTGAAGTAGGCGCTCGCTGGCACGTACTAATCGACCCAATGCATCGAATTCAATACTACAGGTGAGCAAGTTGCATGGGCTATTTTGGATCCGAATATCCCTATCTTGAGAGAACGTTGGTAGCCCAACTTGGGGGCTCGACTCTCGAGTAATCTTGATATCGATTATGGAGTGGATTCGGGTATCATGACTCGTCTGAGCCCCTTGATTGATCCAGCAGTGAGAAAATGACAATTCGATCCATATCCAAAAAGCGCTGGCGATGAGTGATACAGGGGCCTGTTTTGCAATCACAATGCGAACAGTTACATGGTGGTTGGGAGCAACAAGGGGAACAAACGTTAAGCGCCGAAGAAGCGCCCTGTGCGCAATTTGTGCGCCAAATTGGAGCAAATAGATTGAGACTTTCGATCAGCTTTCAGCTTTGACCTAGACCACCACGACGACACCGTGAAGGCCTGCCCTGAAGCCTACCTCAAAGCTACACTCGTTAGACACGCCGAATTTTCACAACCATATGGGCTGAGAGAGATCGACAAGGCAATGACTTCCTCCCGCCAATGTGAGTGCTCTTCTGACTTCGTCTCGACGACCCTTGCACACGTTGTACCCAACGGTCCGAATTCTGAATTCCTCTGTCAGTCTGAACCATCCCTTCATTGTCCTATCTTCATGATCTTTTGGAGACCAACCATATGACAGTGGGCGCGACTTCCAGTTTGGGATATTAAATTCTACCTATTGAAACTCTTTGTAAACATGCTGTTTACGCGTTGTTTGTCATTACTTACGCGCCACCTATAAATAGGTGGCTTCTTACACGTACTAGTTCAGTTTCGCTTCTTGCTTCCTTACCTTTACCTTCTCGCCTGTTCCTAGCTCTCATCGTTTGTCGAACACGCTTTGGTCCTCTCTACTTTCCTCGTGTGTGAGTTGAGCTTGCTAGGTGAGAACATAGTGTTCTCTTCCATTTTTTTTTAGAGTCGACTTGAGTTCGTTCATACTTCTCGTGCTCGTCGTCGTTTACCCCCCTCGCTGTTTTATTTCCTCGCCCTTTTCCCTTCTCTTTTCTCTTCTCTCTTTTGATTCGTGTGGCCTTTTACCGTTATTTCCTTCTCCTTTGATCTCGCCTTCTCTCTGTTCCTCGCCTTTCCTCCTCGCCCTTTTTGGGCTGCATATATGCGCGTTTATTCGTGTTTATATCCCTCATTCTCGTGCCTTTGAAGCTTTTCTTTGTTCTCTTTGTCTCTATCTGCCGTTTTATCCAGTCCCTGTGCCGTTCTGCCTGATACTCCAGTGTTCTGCCTGATTCTCCTGTTACATTGCCTGTTACCTTGTCCCGCTTTTGCCCGTTGCCCTTTTCTCGCTGTTGTCTGTTGCCTTTTACCCCTCCCGTTACATTCATTGCCGTTATACTTGGTTTTCCTTGTCGCTTTTCTTCTCGCTGACCCGGTACCTTTAGTTTTCCAATCTGGATCTTCATCCTGGCTTCACGCATTGGTACCCGCTCGAAGGACAAAGACGTGCCAACCTCGCCTACATCCTCCTCTACTACTCGTCCAGGCCCTACCTCGAAGACGAGTACGCGTTCTTCTTCACTGAGACCCACGTCTTCATCGTCCTCGTCCCCATTGCCCGACGCGTCTATTACGACTCCGCTTGGTTTGAAATCCCAGTCAGGTCGCCGCCCTCAACTATTGACCCCTCAGACTTCTGACCTCGGTCGTATTGAAGAGGACATTGATACTCCCCCCTCTCCCACACCTCCTTCTCCTTCGTCATCAGTTTCTTCCTCGTCTTCATCCTCTTCTGTTTACATTTGTCACGCCATCATGTCCTCATCCACTTCCTCCGCGGTTGTCAATTCTGCCTCGCCTGTTACTTCTCTCGGCCATCGTCACCCTCCTACGATTTCTTCTCATCGTCTCTCTTACCCCGACTTCAAACTCGCTCTCCGTTGTGTTGAGTCGCATTTCAAGCATAAATCTATCACGGATGCCTCAGAGATGAAGTCTACATTCTCTCGATGCTTTACCTCGCACGACTCCCTCAATTTCTTCATTGCCAACGAACTTGCGCACGCTCCCCTCTCCTTTGACGCCTTTGTCAAGGCTATCATGCCGGACATCGTGGGTGCACATTGGCAGAAGGACCTGGCTGACGACCTTCGCTCTTCGAAGATGTTGTCGCACGAACCTGCAGCTTTCAAGAACCTTTGGAACAAGACCGTTGTTATCAACGCGGACTTGAAGGACACGGTATACCATTCATCGGATAAGCAGTTGCAGGAACGTGTTCATTGCAACTTGGTCCCTTCCTTCAAATACTACGTGCAGGAGCGGGGCCTTGATGAACATTCTGACTACAAGGTTTGGCTCGACAGTGTTACCAGCTTGGCGGAGAAATACCCCGAGTGGTTTGCCGTCAACGGTGATCGGTTCGCATCTAAAGATGCAGATCATTTTGCTTCTATTCGTCCTACTTCTTCCATCGGTGCTCCCAGCGCTCCTCCCTCTCGTTCTTCTTCCACCGCTCCCTCCGCTCCACCTCAGGCTTCTCGCTCTCGTTCTACCCCTGGCTCTCGTGCGCCTAACCGTTATTCGATGGTCGTTAATCCTGGTCCCAATCGCTCTGATCCTGCCACGGCTTCCGCCATTGCCAATGGGTTGTACCTGTACAAGATTCCAGCCATGGAGCCCGAGGAACGTGCGATTTACAGGCAGCACAAGGCTTGTTTCAAGTGTCGTTGCCTTTATGCTGATCACTATGCAGACAATTGCAAGGATAATACTCCTCTGACCGTGGAGTACAGGAAGATGACGGCGGCGATGGGTGACATTGCTGCCGAGGCTCATCGTCGTGCAGGTGCCCCCATTACCTTGGACGCCGTCCTTAAACATTCCTTGAAGAAACCAGCGGCTGCTACCTCTACTGCCCCGTCTGCTATTCGTGACCTTTCGTCGATTTTGGACAGTCCACCCGCCCCGGTGGCTGCTCCTCAACTGGTCGCTGCTGTCTTTGGCTCATCAGTCATCCATGTTGATGCTGGCCCTTCCGTATACTCCTCCATGCGCCGCGCTGTCTCACAGCCACTCCCTCCTGCTCGCCCCATTGCGGCGGTCATTGAGGATGTGATCGATGTTGATGCCGACTATGATCCCAGTGGTTTGAGCTCTGGTTCGCCTTCGCCACCTCCGGTTGTGGACAATGCTGATCCTGATGCCTCTGCTCCCGTTGCTGGCCCTGTTGATGACCGCTCTCGCTCTCCTTCCCCTTCCCTCTCTGGTAAAGGGAAAGGTCGTGCTCGCTCGGAGACGGCTAACGCTGCTGCGGAGCTGGATCGGTCGTTGAAGAAACCCCGTGCTTCTGAGGTGAGTTCGCCGCCTGCTTCTGATGAACCTCCAATGTCGGTGGACCACCTGTTCTGGTCGGCGGCCCTGACGGGGCCCAATCTTGATTTCCCTCGCTCGTATTCTTGTTTGACGGATAGTGGTGCTCACATCAACCTTATTAGGCTTGATGTCGTGGTGGCGCTCGGATTGCCTGTTTTCAAATTGCAAGAACCGTTTATTGTTGGAGGTTTTGATTCTTCCCCATCGTCTTCTTCTTCTTGCCTCTCTTCTTTCGTTCGTATCAAGCTGTCTGACCCCTCGGGGAAGTGGACTTCTCGCACTGTTAACCTTGTCGTGTCGCCTGGTCTTTGTTCACCTGTTGTACTCGGCCTCCCCTTTTTTCATCATAATGCCTTGACCATCGACCCTTTTCGTCGTTGTATCCTTCACTCGCCTTCTGGTTTTGACCTTTTACACCCTGAGTTGTATCATTTCCCCCGTGACTGTGTTCCTCCTGTATCCCCCCCTGTTGTTCGTCGTCAGAATAAAGTCGCACAGCGTGCTTTTGACCATTTACGCCGGGTGTCCGCCTCGGAGGTTCGTTCTCGCTTTCAGCTGGTCCTTTCTCAGTTGAAGGCCAAGCTCAAGATTCGTAACCAACGTGGTCTCTGCACGTCTGAGTCTGTCCGTCCTCTTGACGTTGTCGCATCGGTTCGTGCTCGTCTTGAGGATCTTGCACACCAGGTTCATCTCGAACAGAAGGCTGCTGCACTTGTGTCTGATTTTGCGGATGTGTTTGGTGACATTCCGCACGCTGATTCACTTCCTACTGACATTGTGTGTGAGGTCAAGCTCAAGGATAAGCACCGACCTATCAGGGCTCGTTCTTATGCCTCTCCCAAGAAATATAAGTCTGCTTGGACTACCCTCTTACAAAAGCAGCTGGATCTTGGTCGCATGCGGCCCTCCTCTTCCCCCTACGCTTCCCCGGCCTTCCTTGTTCCGAAGAAGGATCCAGATGCTCTTCCTCGCTGGGTCAATGACTATCGTGCCTTGAACTCTAACACTGTTCCGGATCGTCACCCTCTCCCCCGCATTGACGATATTCTCGCGGATTGTGCTAAAGGAAAAATCTGGGGCAAGATGGATATGACCGACAGTTTCTTTCAGACCCGTCTTCACCCGGACTCGATTCCTCTTCTGGCAGTTAACACGCCCTTGGGACTTTACGAGTGGACTGTGATGCCTCAGGGTTTTCGCAATGCCCCTGCGGTACAGCAACGTCGTGTTACGGCAGCCTTGCGCCCTTTCATTGGTAAATTCTGCCACGTCTACTTGGATGACATTATTATTTGGTCTGAGTCGCCGGAGGAGCATGAATCCCATGTGTCTCTCATTCTCCAGGCTCTACGCGACTCTCGTTTGTTCTGCAACGCCAAGAAATGCTCTTTCTTCCAGCTGGCTCTCGAATTCCTCGGTCATCGTATTTCTGGGTGTGGTATCGAGGCGGATCCACTCAAGGTGGAGGCTATTCGTGCCTTTCCTCGCCCTACTTCTTCTGAGGAGACTCGCCGTTTCCTCGGTATGGTGCGTTTCCTCGCCGGTTACCTCCCGAACCTCGCCGATTTCACTCGTGTCCTCACACCCTTGACTCGTAAGGAGTGTGATCGTAACTTCCCTGCTTGGACCGAGGAGCATGAGGAGGCCTTCTTGCGTATCAAGGAGTTGCTGTTGTCGCGTGAGGTTTTGACCTCCATAGATCATGATTCTCCTGGGGAGAATAAGGTGTTTCTTGTCTGTGATGCGAGTAACTGGCGTACTGGTGCTGTGTTGATGTGGGGTCCCGACCTCTCGACTGCCCGTCCTGTCACCTTCGACTCTCAGCAGTTGAAGGGTGCTGAGCTGCGTTACCCAGTGCATGAAAAGGAGCTGCTGTCGATTGTGCGTGCGCTCAAGAAGTGGCGGTCGGAGTGTTTTGGTATGACGGTACACGTCTTGACTGACCATCGGACGCTCGAGAACTTCGAGACACAGAAGGACCTCAGTGCTCGCCAACTTCGGTGGCAGGAGTTCCTTTCCCAGTACGAGCTGGTTATTGCCTATATCAAGGGGGTGGATAATGCAGCCGCTGATGCACTTTCGCGTATTCCGGCTAATGAGCTGCCAAGTGAGCGTGTGGCTTGTGCTGTGGATGCTGGTGTGGGTTTCCAGCCCTTCCAGGGGTGGGCACATGTGTGCCCGGTGTTGAATATAGCTGCTGATCGCGAGTTCTTACTGAATATCAAGAAGGGCTACCTGACGGATGATTTGGTGTCGAAGTTCCTGGCCCCTGGCGTCTCTGTGCCGGGTGTGGAACTACGTGATGGACTTTGGTTTGTGGGTGGCCGTCTGTTGATCCCTAAGTTTGGGTCGCTTTGCGAGAACTTGTACCGATTGGCTCATGATAGCGCTGGTCACTGGGGTGCTGACAAGTGCTATGCAATGCTGAAGGATTCCTACTTCTGGCCGAATATGCGGCGGGATCTCTACAGCGCGTATGTTCCCTCTTGTGAGGAGTGCCAGCGTAATAAATCTCGGACGAAGGGGGCAAAAGGTCCTCTTCACCCGTTGCCCGTCCCCGACAGACGCTTTGAGTCTGTAGCTATTGATTTTATCGGTCCATTGCCTGAGGATGATGGTTTCAATTGCATTGTTTCGATGACGGATCGGTTGGGGGCGGATGTGCGTATGGTTCCCTGTCGTACTGACATTTCTGCTGAGGATTTTGCTGTGTTGTTCTTTCGCGAGTGGTACTGTGAGAACGGCTTGCCACTCGATATCATCTCAGACCGGGATAAGTTGTTCGTCTCGCGGTTTTGGCAGTCCCTTAATGCCATGCTGGGTGTGTCCCTCAAGATGTCCTCGGCTTATCATCCGGAGACGGATGGTTCATCGGAACGTACTAACAAGACGATTGGTCAACAAATCCGCTTCCATGTCGAGCGGCAGCAGAAGGGCTGGGTTGGTGCATTGCCTTTGATCCGTTTTCATCTCATGCTGTCTGTCAATGCGTCTACGGGCGTATCGGGTTTTGAACTCAAAACTGGTCGTGTGCCACGTATGATTCCACCTCTTGTGCCCGTGTCGGATTTGCCCGGTTCACTGGCAGAGAGCTCAGCAGCTGTTAATGCTGCGTCTCTTCTCACTCAGATTCAGGAGGTCGAGTGTGAGGCTCGGGATAGCTTGCTGATGGCGAAGGTTAACCAATCTGTGGCGGCAAATCGCCACCGTCATGATGTGGAGAAGTTTGACGAGGGTGACTTGGTTTGGCTGTCTACCCTGCATCGGCGGAAAGAGTACATGAAGAAAGGTGAACGCCGTGCCGCTAAGTTTTTCCCTAGGTTCGATGGCCCTTACGAGGTCATAAAGGCTAATCACGACTCGGACACGTACACCTTGGAACTCCCGAATCAGCCGAACGTGTTCCCCACCTTCTATATTTCCGAGCTCAAGCGTTACATCCCGAACGATGACGATCTCTTCCCGGGCCGTGCTCATTCTTCCCCAGCGCCCATTGTGGTGAACGGTGTGGAGGAATACATCGTGGATAAGGTGGTGGATTCTCGCCGTTGCGGTCGCGGCTGGCGTTTCCTCGTTAGGCTGGCCGGTTATGGCCCTAGGTTTGATAGGTGGGTGTCATATTCCTCGCTCAAAGGCTGTTCTGCGCTCGAGGATTGGATCTCTGCGGGTAATGATGGTCCCAGACCTGATGTCGTGCCTCCGGCTCCTCAAGTATTGGGGTGGTCTCCTCCTCAATTGGTCGGCTGGTCCCCTCCTCAAGATTCGGGCGAAGATGGATCTTCAAGTTCTTAGGATGGTTATGGTTTTTTTTGAATTTCTTCAGTCGATCGCCTGGGAGCAAGGCTCTTGGGGCGTGATTTACGTATGCTTTACTTATCTGGTTGAATTCGGTGCGGTTGAACCTTTTCGTTTTCCGGTTTATTTCTTTTCTCCCCCGGTCTCTGCTTTTAGACGGGTGGGAGTGTAAACATGCTGTTTACGCGTTGTTTGTCATTACTTACGCGCCACCTATAAATAGGTGGCTTCTTACACGTACTAGTTCAGTTTCGCTTCTTGCTTCCTTACCTTTACCTTCTCGCCTGTTCCTAGCTCTCATCGTTTGTCGAACACGCTTTGGTCCTCTCTACTTTCCTCGTGTGTGAGTTGAGCTTGCTAGGTGAGAACATAGTGTTCTCTTCCACTCTTACACTCTTCGCTGAAAGATCTCGACATTCGAACGCCGTCGGTGCGACGAAACTGGCGAGACAACGCGTTTGAAGTTTTATCGATATCTATACGATGTGGAGTGTCAGCGCCACTATTTTTGAAATGAAGAGGTCAGCGGCACATTCATCTCCCATCCCATGGTTCAGAAATGGTACAGGGTCAAACCCCGGAATCGCTCGAAACTCAAAGACGTGCTGTGCTAGCCGGGATCGAGCGTCTATCGTCCGTATTGAATCGACCCTGGCCTCTCACCGTGGACTCGGATAGTCGACTCATCATCCCTGCCCCATCCCTCCAGTTTCTATTAAACTCAACCTCCGGCCCAAATTTAGTCGATAGGGCGATAGATCTGGCCCGCAAGCTCTTGAATTTAGTCTGGTGGATCAATTTGCTTGCCTCCGATGTTGCAGGCTTCTAGTCACTCGGGTCTCAATAGTCAGCGTGCGCGTAACGTCCTGTCAATGGCGTTATTCTCATGCTTATGGTGAGGAGCGACAGAAACAGGACACTTGCGACAGGACGAATGGCTACCTTTCAGCGACACTGATCGGTCATAGCATCTGCAGATTAACGGGCGCGTGAACGAGACCAAGTGAGGTATAAAATTCCTGTCGAAAGTTACGAAGGTGCTATCACTCCAAGTCACCGGGGTCTTCAGCTCAGCTGAGTTACAATGGCCAAGACCGTCGAGCAAATTGTTGCACCCTATACCACGGTACAAACCGGCGTGGTTCAGACTGTCACGACGCTATCGGTGAGCCATCTCTCTCTGATACAATGATCAGCACTCAACTCCAAGGTTTCTCCTTAGGTCCTGTTTTTGATTTATGGTAAGAGCAAGACACCCTCAAGCGATAACACCGGGCTCAAATCACTCCAACAGGTATATATATCATGTTGTTCGGCCTAGCGATGCGCGTTCTTCTTCGTCGTGATACTCCCTCTTCCGGAATGTACCTCGGTTTTACCGTATCACTTTTCGCGCTCGCAACGGTTGACAATCTCTTCATCGTTTGGGGATTGATACAGGATTCCACTATCATCTTCAATGCTATCAAGACAAGGGACTATTCTCGCCTCCTCAATCACCTTAGGCACGACCGCGTGAAAACTGCCTTATTGTACGTTCTAGTCATTCACCATATCATACGAGAGCATTGCCACAACATTTGTGTTCATTAGTACGGCTGAAAACTTGGGCATCACTGCAATGAAGTACGTCTCATAAGCTTTTTGCCAACATAAGCTGACTACCAGTGTCTCGACCGAATTGTATTAGTGCAATTGCCGACGCTATGCTGGTGGGTTATGCTTAGTTTCTGCCATCTGTTCATTCTCTAACGCGGGACGCCTCACTATCGGCCCACTTAGATCCACCGGTGCTACATCATTTGGGGCTATCGGAAACTTGTCCTGTACCCCTTGGCTTTCGTTAGCGTCTGTCTCAATTGTATGTCCATCAGTGCAGTTTCCATTCAACTCTCTGACTGATTGTGGGATAGGTATAGGCTTTGCAAGTGTCATACTCGCAGGGATGGGGTCCAGAGACTCCACCGTACGTTCCAATAACCGTCTCTATGCAATGGGCATAACGATAAATAACCCCTGGACGATTACCGTTGCGGTGTTCAATGGTATATTAACGTTGATGACCGGTATGTTTCGATCACCTCCCGATAGGCCCACTTGATTGACCACTAGTGCTACCATTACACAGCCGGACGAATATGGTGGATAAGTCGTGAGGCGAGAAAGTTGATGGGTCAACCGATTCACGCGAAGTACAAGACGATCGTGGCCATAATGTACGTGTCTTCTCCGCCCCTCAAGAATGGTTACTGATTCTAGATACCATAACAGTCTCGAGTCTGGACTCCTATACTCGCTGAGTCTAGTCGCCATCGTCATCATGCTCTTTTTAATCGATCCTACTGTACGAGCGGTGATTCCGATTGACCTTGGATCTGCGCTAGCCGCGATGGGGGTGAGATTTTGTCAACTTCCGACTAAGTCTCCCCATTGACATGTTGCTCTCCGGCAGGGTATCGCCCCTACGCTCATAATCGTTCGGGCAGCATACGGGAAGAGCGTCGAAAATGTCCAACAAATGGTGTCCACGCTGCAGTTTGCTGACCGTCCGGTCTCCACACCCGGTGAGGCGAGAACTACAACCATCGACTTCGCCCGCAGGTCACACGACACTTCCCATCCAACAAGAGAGACGCCGTCCCCAGCGGAAGAGGGAGAAAAACTAGTCTAGAGTCCAGACTAGCCAGATTAGTCTGAATTCAAATGTTTCTCTCTCGCACACACACACCTGTAAATAAGTCAAGACTGCCTCTGAGTTGTATGTAGATCAAAGTTGTACCTGATTTAGCCTAGAAACTCACCTGTTGTCGAGGAGCTGTCGCCCTTTTAGTGAAGTTGCCATCCGAGCATCCATCGGGAGCTCATCTGCATTGTTCCAACATAAAGCAAAGTACACGTAAAGCAAACTTGAAGAGCACCCAAACTTCCCATAAATACTCGTTCGTCGTCCCCGCCGCCATCCGACGTGTCCAATGTTCAGACATGGAGTGGTGGCACCCTCATATCATCAAACGTCGCAAGGTCACGCAGCGCTTCGGCAAGATCCCCGTCTTCCGCGCCCTTCAATGGAGTTTGAGCGTCATCCTGTCCCAGCTCAAATTCCCTAATCGAGCTAGAATTCGACGGATCGAAAGGGGACCCATCAATGGGACACCACGTCCCGGCGTCAGGTAGAGTACCATTCACGAAGTACTCCCGGACGACCCGAGCTGTGCAGACGGAGGGAGCGGATAACGAACAGTGCTATACGTCCGAAATGCTCGAAATCAGTCGTACGCAAGGGAGAATAGGCGATTGCTTACACCAACGGAGTCTTGCGAGAGGACCACGGATCCGGGGAATCCTTTGGAGACCGTGTGTGCTCTGTCGTGCATGGATAAGTTTCCTATTCGTGTAAGGTGGAGGAAAAGAAATGGCACTCACGCCCAGAGTGGGGTCACAGGGTCTGAATCAAGGCGTTAGATACTAGTAGATTGCAGTAGATTGAGAGATTGACGCACCTGCCTTGTTGCCGATAAGGAGAAGAGGGAAGCTCGTATTGCCGGCAATAGGACCTGCGCGCAAGAAAATGAGGATTCGGTCGACACGCAAGCTGGCTTCGACGTACCCCTAAACTGAGTTTTGGGTATTCTAGGCCACGACCTAAATGGCCCCCATGTGACAGCACTCAGTATCTCCAAACACAACCAGCATCATATCATACTTACGCGCAAGCCAGACGGATCCCAGCCCACAGACTTCCCCACTCCGAAATCTTCAAGATATTTGCATAATGCTCCTGAGCACTCTCCAAATCAGACGGCACGACATCTCCGTCATTACACGCGATAGCGGTCCCTGCGTCTTCCACACCCTCAAAAGCCTTCTCTAGAGGATCACAGGAACACTGGAATCGGTCTGCGTCCAACATGCTATAAATCATGGTCCCGTTCCCATTCATCAACTCTGTGAGACCTGTTGCGAGTCTGGGCCAGTTATTGAACGGCTGATAGAAGGTTCTGAAAATGGTTCCTCGAAGACGGGCGTAGTCGACGATACCATATGAAGTGTTGGTGTGGACAGGAACGGGAGATTGAATTATCGCCCCGTACAACTTATTGAGTTTGCTACTCATGGCCTCGGTGGAAGATTCGTAAAATGCACAGTCTTTAGGACCTGCATTGAGGCAGTCTTTGAAGAACCATTGGAGCACATCATCGGTATCGCGGAGGTTTGTCGTCCATTGAGCTGCGGCCTGGTTTAGCGCAGTCCAGAAAACTATGAAATGAATCTGACAACTGAGAGCTCACCAGTGTAATAATCATCCGTCACGTCAACCACTCCGTCAATGACAAGGCGTTCCACATTATCCTGTCAAGTTGGAGCGAAAGTCCAAGCCAAATTCAGTGTTGCTAGTCGCTGGTCGAGTTCATGGTGACTAACCGGGAACATTGCAGCGAATGTCGAACCCAATACGGTTCCGTATCTGTGACGCGCCAGTCAGGCGGATTCTAAAGGTATGCCACTAGATTTCACTGACGAGAATCCCCAATACTGTAGTTTCTTCCGACCATGAGCCTCAGTAATTTTGAGCATATCCCTCGCCGTATGATCAGTGTTGATATGAGCTAGTATATGTTCGTCCCGTTGCGCAGCGAGCTCTCCCGTGATCTCATTTCGCGCCCATGAGCTCGCAACCGTATCGGACGACATGTTGAGCTCCCTGAGCTTGGAGCGTGCCCACAGTTCACGTTCAACGCGAGACTCGTAGAAAGAGACGCGTGGAGTCGAGCGGGAGACACCTTCAGAAAGAAATGAGAATGTGTGATAACGAAAGAGGTATAGCTACGCACCGCGGGGATCAAATCCTACAATGTCGAACTGAGGACCAACAACTTTCGCCAGCATTGCTCCTCTGCCCCTTATAAGGTCGACACCACTCCCTCCTGGCCCTCCCGGATTGAACAGTATCGGTCCACGGTATTCTGTGCTGTCTGTTGACACATTGGCTCGTAGCCGGATGAGAGCGATAGCAGCCAATTCCTCCTCGGGCTTGTTGTAGTCGAGAGGCATCTAAGCCAAGTGATGTTAGTCTTCATTGGACACTTTTGATGGCGTAAGAGCGTAGAATATACTTGAAGACGGCCGCACTCGAACCCTCCAGGATAGCAGTCGACCCATTTCAGCTCTTTCGAAGGCTTTAACTATTAAATGGAAATGCCTGAGAATCACTCAGATGAACAGATTGCTCTCGAGAACACACCTTTGCCCAAGATGACTCAGTCCATTCTGACCACTCTCTCTGGCTTTGCGTTTCCACGGACAACTCTGTTGGATCCCTTTGGAAATGAGGATGGAATGCTACGCCGCACGCGCATATCAAGAGTCCAACAGCGATGAAACCGAGTCCTTTTGTAAAGCGTCGTCGATCCATCGGGTTGCAACGAATAAACAAAGAGCGCTGGCTGACGTTGTTGGGTAACCTTGCAGGGCAGCCTTTTCCCGCAGTCTGCTGATGTGATGATGGGAATGCTGCCATTAGATGATCATGCACATGGCTCACTATGAAGGATAGACAAGGGCATCCTAGATACTAGGATAGACATCTTCATCATCCTCGATGGTGAGTGGTGCCGGTGAGCCTTCGACGCCTTCGACCAAGACTTGGCTTGTGTTGAAGCTGGTGTAGTCCATGGACCAAGTCTACCGCCGGCACTACGGCACTTCGGGATCTTCTGGTCAAAGCGGCCACAAGCCTGTCCTCTCGTTGGTCTTCTCAGTTCGAGCAGAACAAAGATGTATTCATATCCATACTCAAATACCAGCGCTCAGCCTGTATCATAATCATCATATGTACATATCATATTATCAAGGAGGTCTCAAGTTCATGAGATCGAATTGGGGAACAATGTCAGCTAGTACAATCAACGTCCGATTCATATGCCCATTCAAAATGCTTCCGAGGACTTCGCTCCATCTTGAGCTTTCTTGTAGCCCAATATAGCCAGATGTGTTTAAACGCTGCTGTTATCGTTATGCTCATTCGCCCTGCCGCCATCTTTAGACCTGTTGTCGTTTGCAGTAGACACAGGAGTCGTGGGTGCTGAGGGCGCCGTGATACAGTTGATGGGGAAGATGATACAGATCGCGGTGGGAAGAATGAGCAATATCACAGCGACCCCTTGATATTCATGGTCTATCGCACTCCAAGTAGCACTGAGAGTACCTATAAGGAGAGCATCAGATCGAAAGCCCAGAGAAACTCGTGGGATCTTCGCACCAATTGCGAGTAATACGGTGGCGAAGGTAATAGAGAACACCGGGTAGGCAAGTGGAATAAGAGTGAGGTAGACATGGAGACGATTTCCAAATAAAACCTAGATGTCACGGCGTAAGTAAGTTAAGGAGGAATAAATCCTTCATGACACACCCTCTGCGACCATTGTATTTGTGCTTTACTCACAATGAGGAGGCACCCCCAGGCGACAAAGGCCCCCCCGATGAGTAGTCCAAAAGCGGCAAGGAAGCAGGCGTACGGTCCTCGGAGAGCATAATTTACCAAGGCTGCCCTCGGGGGCTCAGTAGTGATGAACACAGCTGCTGGAGTCAGGAGTAAGGTTGCCTGTGCACACACACACACATCAACCTGACGGAATCCAGTCGAAAAAGGTGTGCTTACCACAACAATCATATAGTTCAAACGGTCGCAAGTCGTTCGAATTGATAAATCCCGTAACGTGTCGTCTTTGTAGAATTCCGCACATTTGATAGACGCCCAAACGGGTTCTAATCCTGTGTGACCGAACGATGCAATGCACAATAGGTTGAATAGAGCACGACGGAACGTGCCGAGAAGTGTGTTCGATTCGTCTGCCTTCCAATGTGGGGGGAGAGGATGTTTTTCCAACACTTCTTGTTCAAGCTGGTGCTTTGGCACTTGCGTTGGGTCCGGAACTGCTGGATTCCGAGTGAACAGTGTAGCTGAACGTTGCTGAATGAACGGTCGCATGGTGGCGCCGGTTGTTGGTCAAAGAGTTTTAGGTGAGGGTGATTGACAATCTGGATGGAGGTTCGGACGACTTTTATGTTCTCCTCAAGTAACTGGACGGTATGAGAGACATTTCTATGGCTCCTTCTACGACCTGCGGAGTCGACAAAAATGGTGAACTGTGAGATCGCCTTCGAGGTAGGCTGCTCTTGACGACTCCCACCCCCGATCGAACTGGCGCCAATATTTCTGGAGCTCTGACCTGGTTACAAACCGCCGCCCATGAATCGAACTGCTTCCTCCGTACCCAGCTCCAAGCCTTTGAGAAGACATGAGTTCCTGGACGTCCATTCAGTGTTGAGATCAGTGAATGACAAACTCAACTTCAAACACCCGCTTTACATTCCTCTGGTCTGTTCCGGGGCACGGGTGTCAGCTCGACCATTGACCCTCTTCTTCGAGGCTCGAGTGCCTCTCCGGAAAGGTCTCGCAGCTACTCACGTAGGTGCCATCGATATTCCAGAAGACTGTTATCCGATAAGCCGTCGAGACTCGGGCCGCGCACGACTCCTGGTGACATGGACATCCGGTATGGAAGATGCTAATTCATCCTGAGAACGGTGCTTGGGAGAAAACAACAATCGGTCATTTATTCATGGACACTCAATCGATTTCGACGTCCACTCTTAGTTTGCCTCGCTGCCCTAGGGAAGCTGTGACCCTTGAAACGTTCGGATCAAGTTGACAGGAAAAACAGGCTGCCTCGGTCCTGTCTATCTCTTGAGCGTGCCTCGTGTGGTTTTAGATTGAGATGCGATGGGACAGAAACAGGCGGAGAGTCTGTGATGTTCTATTTCGTGCTCTTGGAGGTCTCTGTCGCCCGTCCTGACTCCTTACGGAGCGAATGAGTGAACTGGGCCACTCCAGGTGAGGATCTTCGCCTTTCTACAGGCCCCCAGATCTCGAATTTCGATTTGAATAGCAGCCGCAGCGGGGCTGAGCATTATTCTTATGGCGGAATGAGATCAACATGATCTAACGGAACATGAGGGAAGTAAATCAGTACTACGTGTGTCCAGAAGAGGGTTGCCGAACCTGACTGAAGGATCCCTTTAGAATGTGAGAAAACATAGCTTTGGCCGGCCACCAGGGTTGAACATGTCAGAGATGGTCATGGTTTGGCACGTTAAGCACGGTATCATACAATCATGTTGGGTGCCGGTAGGCCCGACATGTCAAAGAACTTGCTACTTTGAAGGGAAATTTGATGAAACTTCCAGCCGATACATGCATGTTGGGATATTTGTCGATTGGAAGTCTCGTCGAAGATCATGCAATTCAAACGTTGAGCAACGGCTCCCGTTGTACAGGTGGCGAGCCCCCCTCAGAGCAAATGCTATCAAGCCATCTGCGATGTGATAGGTAAGTAGAAACTCCACTAATGCTACTCCGCGGCGCGCGCGGAAACTACCGATAACGCTATCACGTGTCCACATGAGGGCTTCCAGTTTAGGGCACCTTAGGCACGGCTTGTCACAGGCCGAGGAAGCCTAATCGGGAGGGTTCCTTGTACGTGGGAAACCCTCCCCTAGGGTCCTCCTCGGAGATGAGCTGCCGCGTGCTGTCACCGTTGTGACACATCTTTTTCCCTCTAAACACCTCATCAACGACCCTCGAGGACGCGTTTGAAACCCATCCTGTTTACACTCTACCTTGTACATCCTTAATTCGTATCAATATCACCTCCCCTCTTAATATTCATCCTCTCGTGCGAAATGGCCGGCCTCAAAAACCTAGCGAAACGCGCTACACTGGGCGTAACACCCAATAGTCCTCAGAAAAGGCGAAAGAAAAAGAATAGTCAGCCCGTTGACCTTGGTATACAGACATTGCGCTTAGAGTCCCTGAAGCGGAGGCTCGAACTCATGAGCAGTTCTCAACCTCCGGCCAAACCCACCTCCCAAACCCAACCTACCTCCGAATCCCTCCCCACCTTGCAGACCGAAAATTCAGATGTTTCGTGTACTCAGGCCAACTCGGAGGTTCCTGATGTGGATATGGAGCCTTGCAACACTCCCGATCTCTATTTTCACGACGACGGCGGCGCCCTACCTCCTCCGTCAGCATGCTCGCCAGTCAAGCGGTCCAGGAAGGAGGAGGAGGAGGACAGAAATAGCCGTTGGAACGAGACTCTGAGGACTTTGGTGGACCCGCTCATGGGATACTGGGACAGGGTTGTTGGGAAATACCCAGAGGAGGTTACTCAACCCCCCGTAAATCCCTGCTCTTCGGGGTCTTGCGTAGTGGAGGTTGCGTCGGTCCAAGCCATCTACTTCAACCGTACGCAGGCTTCCTCCTTCATGATGTTTCCGAGACTGACTGCTGCTACTTGACAGATCATCGGAAAAAGGATTTCCGTTACTGCCGTTGCCAAACCCTCGCCCAGGTCCTTGTAGCTCATGGACTTTTCCCTACCTCGCCATCGCAGCCACGTATGGCAATAGCCCTCGACCTCTTAGACTTCTATAGCACGCTCTGCCAGCAGTCGTCCGACGCTGTTACCGCTCTTGCAAACGCATTAAGCTCGTTATACCGAAGGCAAGGCTTTCGTTTACTCGGTACCACAGTGAGTAACTCGCATCTTCTTTCTCTTCCTCGCTCACCTCCTTCCCTAGGGGGAGGCTTTACAAGATCCTGTCCATCGGGCCTTGGGGAACTCGCTGCAGTGGTACGATACCTTAGTGGTTGAGGTTGACCGCTATGTAACAGCAAAGATCGACAACCTCAAGAAGCGTCTCCCCCTCCTTCTTATTCCGGCCACATCTCGGACTTCGTCTCTCGCTACCTCACCGGCGTACGCTTTGCTACCTCAACCTCCATCGCCTGATTTACGACCTTCCGCTACCTCTGAATCCAGCGCTTCTAGCAGGGAACCGGCCCCTCATCCTCAATCTCCCGATATACGACCTTCCGCTGTCTCCGAATCCAGTGCTTCTAGCGAGGAGCCCGCCCCTCATCCTCAATCTCCCGATGTGCAACCTTCTGCTGCCTCCGAATGTAGTACCTCCAGCGAGGAGCAGCCTCCCGCATCCACTGGCAGTGGGTCACCGCAGCCTCCATTCGAGGGGAGCTGTGACCCGTATCTTCAACGGCTGTGCCCCGCATGTTTTGGTGGGAAACGATTCGGGCAATCGTTCCAATGGTAAGTCGTTGATACCTTTGAGGTCATATTTTTTTTTGACTTGGCTCGCAGGGGCGGAGACCTGCACGTTGCGCTCGACGGAAATCTACATCACCGTCATTTGAAGTCGGGTGGAGATGGTGTACCGTTTCATCAGTCCACCCGATTTCTCTCCAAGGAATTTGTTGACGAGGTTGGTGCTCGTGTTGCCGCAGCACGAGGACAGCCACCTCGACAGCGTCGTTCAACAAAGTTACCAGATGATGTTGTTGATGCTGACCAGGACTCGTACAAGGCAGCTAGTGGTGACAGCAAGCGACAGTCAAACGATGCATTCGACGAAAATGGCGTGATGGCTCTGGTTTGCCGGCACGACATACCCCTCTTCCTTGCCTCCATTGACACTCCTGGAGAGCAACAGAAGTATGCGATCGCGCTGTTTGAGGCTTTCTTTGCCATGATACCAGATTGTGCGACGGTTGCCGGGCTCTACGACATTGCCTGTGTTCTTGACAGGAGTCTTGATTTGGTGAGTGCAAGGATCGAGGATTAACATCGTGATGCTTGCTTATCTAGCCTTTACAGTACGACTTGCTTCCTGAGGGGGTTGCGTCTCGCTTGCAGCTCGCGACAGCCGTGATGCATGCATATGGCCACCAGTGGGCGTGCCAGCTTCTCTACAACCCGCGTATGCGAGTGGGGCTCGGCATCACTGATGGGGAAGGTACTGAGCGGCTCTGGTCTCGTCTTCGGAGGATTATTGGGCTGGAACGACGAGCTTCGGTAAGCTACTTTTCGATGTTATCTTTACCTCACTCATCTAATTTTTCAGCGTGCTAAACGTCGTTGGATGTTGGACCGACAATGTGATTCTATTGCGATGGATCTTCGTGAAGGGCTGGGAGGATGGATCAGGAGGCGACTACACAAGAATGTCCAAAAGAAAGAGGCCGAGGCGGTGAAGACTATACGAAAGATGGATGTAACTCTGGTCCAGCTCCGCCGGTATTGGAGTGAGCAGAAGGATGCCCAGAGCTCCGTACGTGCTCGTAAGTCCTCCCGTGTCCTTCTACATCGGCGTGAGTTTGTATTGATGTACTCTATCCACGTCTTAGTGGCACCGGCTCGCCTCAAAAAGGAGCTTACCAAGGTCCTCCAGCTCCAGGCCCAGATCGACACTCTTGAAGAGGAGATAACCGAGGTGAACGTCACTATCAAAAAGATGCCATTTGCGCCATCGGAGGCTACGTTCAGCCTTCGTAACATGGAACAGCTACACGCGAAGCTCAAGTTGGAAGCGGAGGGGCTGTATACCTCGCTCAACATTGACCACCAATTCCCCGAGCTCAAGGATATACCACTCGAGTACTTGCACACGCTCCTTCTTGCTCGCGACCTCAAGCTAACCATCCGGAAGAAGGCTATCGGGACGTTCTACGAGTGGGATAGGGTGGATGGAGCTGTCGGAGGGGTGAATGAGGCACTTGGTATGTCGACAAGTTGTCTTTAGTCCATTTACTGTGTTAATGAGACCTCTTAAGGTACACGGCTTCACCAAATCACACGGAACTCCATCAGTCGCCGGGCGGCTGCGTTCGAGACCCTCATACGCAAGTTCAACCAGCACATCACGTACCTTGAGGAAAATCATAAACCAAGTTATCAAGTGCCAGTACCTAGTAGGCTCCCAACACAACTGCAATCCCTTCGCGACATGGAAACGTCGCACCTGTGGGAGGACGTATGGATCTCAAAGACGGAAACCCCACCCAAATGGCTCGTTGACGAGGACATTCGTAGGGGAATACGATCTTTCCTGAACCTGGACCGTTGCGCAGAGGAGAGGGCTCGCCTCAATACGGAGGCAACCAATCTTCTCTCGTGGTTTACCCACGAACTTCAGGTGTTGATGTTCATGACTCGGAATCCGCAATGTAAGTCTATCCCCTACCCTTACTCGACTGTGCTGATGTCAAGATTCTTCCTCGACCAGATGCCAGATATCAAACTCTACTCAATTCTCGTCTTCAGGAACACCTTCTGCTTGCCGGCAGTTGGTCGAATCCCTTCCTACCTGCAACCTCTTTCCGCAATCAGGTAACGGCGGTCGAGCAATGGGCCTCTCAATTCTCCTTGGCCAACCTCTCAACTTCCTCCCTCTCTCCTCTACCTTCTCCGCCAACCTCCCTCTCTCTCGCACCGGTACTGTTACCAGCGCCAACAGCCCACCCACCAGCGCCAACATCTCACCCACCAGCGCCAACATCTCACCCACCAGCGCCAACATCTCACCCACCAGTGCCAACAGCTGAGCCACCGGCGCCAATGGCCCTCCCGCATATGCTGCAAGTCAACCATGTCCGTGAGCCTTCAGGAATATATGAAGACCAGGATAACGAGGAGGAGGACGAGATCGAGATCACTGGGGAAAGACTTGCCCTTACCGACGTCATCATTGACTGCGAGCCCGATGAAAGCGAGGATACCATGGCCTTGGAATGGACGGCACTTGTAAGTACAACTCAGAATGTGCTATACGTAGCTTGCTCACATCATTATTTCCCTCCAGGCACCGCTTCGGGTTGATATCGTCCTCTGGCCGGGCATCAAGGGACATCGTTTCCCTGCCTTTGACTGCACCTCACAGGCAGAGCGCTCGTTCCGGAATCTTGCCGGCGTCCAGTACGTCTTCGGGCCATCACAGTACAGGCGACTTGACGGTGCGACCCAATGGCTTGATGATGAATGCATCAACGGATGCGGAGCTCTGCTAGAGCGGAACTTCCGTGTCTCCGATCTTGACTGCAGCTTGTTCTCAACATACATTGTTCATGAGGTCCTTAGGAACAGTACACGCACCGAGACTGCTTGGCGAATTGCAAGTCCCACAAGGTTTTGGACCAAGCCAGTTTGGATCCTACCCATTCACGACAATGATGAGCATCATTGGGCGCTCGCCATCGTGAGGGTAGAGGAGGAACAGATACAGCTGTTCGACAGCTTCGGGTCTCGCGAGTTTATTTCGCGGTGGCTCCCGGTACATCTTTCGATACTTACCCTCTCACATCTTTACTGACATCAGTTCCTTCGCGCAGAGAATACAAGCGGTGGTCAACGGTCTGGTAAAAATGGCGAAGGACCACGGCTATGTGCCGGCCTTTCCTTCGCTGTCCAGTCTGTCGACATGGTCAGCTCGGCCACTGCAAGTGAGTAAACTTCAGCATAACGGTTACGACTGTGGGGTTTGGATTCTTTGGATCACGGCGGCTGTTGTTAGAGGGTACGAGTATGCTCCAATCGAGGAGAGGGACATTCCTCGATTCCGAAAGTATGTCGCAAACCTTGCGCGTACGATTCCCGTGTAGTACATACTCTATTATACACATGCTGTTTGCTTCCCCCTCGTTCCCTCCTGTGGTTTTCTGAAGATGTTTAACATTCACGCGGCTACCGACATACAGCAAGTGATGGTCATTCAGACTGATGCCCCATCCTTCCAGCGGATCCACCTGCTCGCCTCCAGGTCCTCCTCCAGAACGTCCTTCCATTCCGCAGCTTGATAACGAAACACTGCCTCTCCGAGCCTCGTCTTGATGTGATCCGCTGTCTTTCGTGCTTCGGCCTTCTTGTGGATGAACGTGAGGATGTCCTTGTGGCCAATAGGTGGTCAGAAAATTTTTTTTGACAGAGCTGATACCTCACACACCTTGAACAGAAGCCTCTTGTTTACACCATTGGGGAGGCAGTTTTTCCATACCTCCGCGAACCTCAACACGCTCGTCAACATCATCCTCTTGACCTCAAGGTGATTTTCCATCAGGCCAGCATTTGTCGAAGGTACCGACGTGTCAAGAGGTACTCCCAGTCGTCGAGCGACCTCTTGGAATTCGGTACAAGTACCAGGTGAAGTGCGTGAAGGTGGCGTGGCCTGAGCTGTGAGGTAGGCACGGGCTGCTGCACTCACAAAGTCTTCGAAGGCGAATTCGATCGAGAGTGGAGGTGGAATAAGAGAGGGCTGTCGGGGATGCCTCAGCTTGAATTCTCGGAAATCGTTGTACCGTTTCTGGGTAAGATATGGCCCAGTGGGAGCATCGAGGTAGTAGAGGGCGTTGATAGGGGGATCCGGAAGTTGCACATCCACTGCAGTCATCGTTTCGGAGATGTCTGACATATCCGAAACACTGCACATGGTTTCGGAATCAGACATATCCGAGGGATTCTCTGCACAAAGCAAGCTATATAAAAACTTGCGCACATGTAAATGGATCGCTCACGCACCGTTCTCAGCCATGTTACCCTTCCAGCCTTTTTCTCCCTTCAGACGAGTGGTGATGGGCGTAAAAAAGCCCTCTCTAACCTTATTTTCTTCAGCTTCTGAGCCTGGCGGCACTTGCCGAAACTGTCGGTCTTCTCGGAATGATAGTTTGGATTTTTTCTAGCTCGTCGATTCTCATAAATCACAGATGTAATATTACAGAGAGCATGTACCTATAGTAATGTATTCAGTGGGAAAAAAATCGAATTTTCTGAAATGGTCGGAACGCACATTCAGCGAGGAACCCTTTGTTAGTGGTTTTACATTACCCGCGGTTACACTCTCACCTCTTCCATCATCATGCCCGCTCACCGACTTCACAAAACTAAGAAGGATCGAGAACAAGCCATCAGAGACAAGCACAAACGATATTATCAAAGGTAAGTCTCCACTTTACACATGATTAACTTCGATTCACTCACTAGGTCTTTGCACAGTAACAAGGACCACATTCGCACCAAGAGAAAAGAAAGATACCGCCAGGAAATGTTCGTCGTCCGTATACTATTGGCTATGGCGCTCATGTCGCTACAGGATTCTCGAGCGGAAAGAGAGGAATGCCGACATTGAAGAGAAGAAACAGGCATTTTGGGAGCAGCAGGCTCGCAATGAATACAAACAGTGCGTATACTATCTAATGTACCGTTTGCAGCTCATTAACATTCAACACGCATCGATTGTACAGAAATACGCTTGAGGAGCTCCGGAAATTGGAGAAGAAAGTCAACGAATATCTTTCGGACTCAGGATCGACCTACCTCGAACGAAGCTACCATAGATACTTGGTGTGGACACAATCGGATATCCGTCACATCGAAACCTCCCCACTCGAGCCCTCCTACAAAGCCTTCAAGTCGATGGTTGATGCAGTAGGGAAGATCAGCGGCGGCATTCTAAATGAATATGGCGCTGGCAGAGAATGGAAGGAATGTCAGCGACTCATGAGGCGTATTCGATACCTCATTCAATCTATCGACGATCTCGAATGTGCCTACCTGGAGCAGCAAACCTCAACAGCTCAGACCGGATCCAGCCTACTCGAAGAGAGGTACTCGAAAGGCAAGCTGCAGTTTCAGGATTCGGATACGGGACAATGGCTGGACCGCTTGCACTGTAGAGGTTACATTGCCGCTTTAGACGAACATTTATTTGGTTAGACATGCTGCGCTGTACGGCTAACAGTAGGTATCTAAAACTCGAACATATGCCTTTCCAAACATAGACCTTTCCGAAGTTTCCGTACTTCCGTACTTCCGTTCCTGCGACCGGCCCGTGAAATATGTTTGTCATGACAAACAATGCCAGCTGTACTCGAGTCCTCAACGTGTCGACCTTTTTCTCTTCCTAACTACCACCACTGCCGTAGACCTCTCTCTTTGCGTCTATTACCACTATCAGCAAAGGTAAATCGCGGATCTATCTTCCTCAAACTTTGCTGAAATGTTGCTCCCTCTCAGAACAAATGTTCCTTCCCTCCGTTTGTGGGCTCACAGGACTCGAGCCAAATACCCGTCAAACGCCAGCTGCACTTGGCCCATTCTGGGTAGCAAAGTATCTGAAGATGATAGGACTGGTATGCTGATCCTGAGGTACCAGTGAGAGCTCATTTCGATTGTCTATTCGCCTCCTTGCTCACTTCGGCTCCCAGAATCAAACAACCTTGCAAATCTGAGGCAGACGTCGCGTTAATCTGCCTCACCTCGCAACGTTGCGAGGTTGGAATGCTTCTGGTGGGCCAAATATTTGGCTGCTCAATCTTCCTGCGCAGGCTCACGTTCGACCTCCGCTGCATTAAAAAGTCGTCCTTGCTCCACGCTGTAAAGCTCTCCCAAGGTCTGTTGAACTCTTTCCAGGTCTGGAAGTAAGTGTCCGTTATGAATAGCTGACATTCACGACAGTCGGTGAACGACCTCGCGAATCCGAGGTGGCTGTGGCGTTAAGCTGCCTCACCTCTCAACGTTGCGAGGTCGGAATGCTTCTTGTGAGCCAAATATTTGGCTGCTCAATCTTCCTGTTCGAGCTCCGCTACCTCCGCTGCATTAAAAAGGCCACCGAGGTATTTTTTCTACAGCTCGTTCTTGCCTCCCTACTTTCATCGCACTGTTGCTGCTATCAGACGCGCTCTCCCCGTGTTAGGACACGTAACACACGTATTGCCAACCATCTCTCGTTGCAACACACAGACCTTCACCTTTTTTGGACCTTGTCCCTTTTCATGCCAAATAACCCGGTGAGGTCTCTTCCCCTCTTCCCCTCGCGTTGTATCACTAACCCATTTATTGTCAGTCTCGTACACCCTCCTTCGACTACCTGTCTGAGGACGTGCTCAGCGCCATCAACGAAATCGACCCTTCAACCCCCAAGGTTCCGATGCAACCCACGACACCAAGCTCCTCGCCCTCAAAGCGTCGCATTAGAGTCACTGACGGCGCGTCGGATGCCATTCGGCGAGTCGCCCATGAGCGAGAGCAAGCTCTAGAGGAATCTTCCGAGTCGCCTCAGCCTGCTTCAGATCAGCAAGGTCAACCTCACACCTTAGGAATCCAGTTCCCACCTCCACGAACATCTCGCTCTCCCGGTCCGTTTGGCCTTCCGCCTCACAACAGCGGTCAAAGCGGCCAACCAGGATCTGTACCTCCACCCGCCTCGACCTCGCCGATCCCGTTCGTTTATCCACCTCCAAACGGCCAAGCTCCCATCCCAGCTCAGAATGCGGCTCAAGCCTACCCTGGCAGCATCGGATACCCTCCTGCGTACCCACATCCCGGTGCTGCGTATGGGTATCAGTACTTATATGGCGCGCACTCTATGCCACCACCACCTCCCCATGTCTCTGCCTCTGGTCACCCCGCCCATACTACGCCTCCACCTCTACCTCCAGCTCCTCACACCTCTATGCCACCTCCCCTGCCTCCACCTCCAATCCCTTCCTCACGTCATATCACCCCATCACATCCTGACCCCATTCGACCTGACGCGAGTGTCGCCGATTCCGAGTCCATCAGCGTGGCTCCAACTAACAAGATCAACACCACCTCTACGTTGGTCTCAGAGCACCCCGCCGTTGTCAAGACATCTCGCCATACACCTAGCTCTAACTCGGGGCAGGAGGTGGAAGCAACGAAGGCCAAGCAAACCGCCTCTGAACCCGTCACTGCGGAGCTCGCGCAGGATGGCGAAAGCAGCCTTTCAGACGACGACAGCCTCTTCGGAGGTGATGAACTCCCCGGTCTGGAGAGCTTCCAAGCACCTGCAGCAAGGGCTAGCGGACGCCCATCGAAGGAAAAGATTCAGGCTGCCGATGACGTGTGCAAGAAGATCGCTGCATATATCGTGAAGAAGTGTACGGAGGGAACGCTGGAAACGACACTGGTCTACGACCGGCTGTGTGGCAAGGTCCTCAGGTCGAAGAAGAAGTTGCATGCGTGGAACGAGTATGAGTCCTACATCATGGCTCCCCAGAACATCCACAAAGAACTCGGTCGCCTCGGCGGCACTGACCTCGCGTGGGACGGTATGGAGCCCTCTCACTCAACCGATTGTCCTTGCTCATCCTCAAACCTATAGGTGTATCCAAGCCTACCTTGGAGCAACGCCAGGAGGCGTGGCGGCTATTCAAGTTGGAGCACGGAGACGAGCACAAAACAATGATGGAAATGTGGGCTATGGTGAAGGATATCGTCACCACTCAGACACAGGGAGAACGCAAGCGGGACTACATGAGCGTGCAAAACCAACTCATTGACCTCGTGAGTTTGTTCCTTCGTTACAGAACATATATGTTTGTTTTCCTACATACAATTGCTTATACATCGCTAGATCAATTGGGTCTACAATCGTTATAACATACACATATGGGCTATAATAGCGGGAGGTTTGAGTCGGAGCGATCAGACCTTCAGTACTCTGTGCGAGCTCAACGCGAGCAAGGGGGTAAGCCATTCCGCAATCTATTCAATACTGTCCTAACCCCAATTGATCTTCCTTCTAGTTCTCGAAGGTCCTTGGTCTCGAGCCGGAAGACGTCAACCCCCTCTATCAAGCCTTTATATAGTACGTCTACCTCTCCAGCTGCCGTATCCAACTGATCTAATGATATGTTCAGCTACCAGAACGCACTCAAGGTATCAAACCAACAGTTCGCCGCCATGGGCGCTCAGCGTGGGTTGAAGGTGACTGGACCTGGGGTTGATGAAGAGCTCCCTGTGAAGACGTTGCCGACAACCTTCCTCCCACCTCCTGGACCTCAAGCAGCGACCCCAAGGAAGGGCAGAAAAGAAGATGTCCGCGCTGTGGTGAAAGCTCGTACCGGTATGTTTTCCGTCTGCCAAGAGTAGCCTCACGCTCATATGATACATTTTAGATGAATGTCTTGCCGCGCTCGATCGATCTTTTACGAGGAAGACACTTCCCTGGTCTACCCTCGCCATCGAGTGCATCGACCTGGGCATCCAGGTCATCAACTACCCCCTTGGCACCCTGTACCCATGGGAGGACGTCGCACCCAAGCCCGCTGGAAAGAAGGTCACCAATCGAGGCATCAAGAACCTCCCTCCAGCTCACCAGGCCAAACTCATCGATGCCTGCAGAGTAGATCATGAGCACCGACTTACTCTTGTTCTGGCCGAATCGATTTGTATGTCCCTCCCCATGATTCATCACCTATGAATCTTACTTACGTCCCTTACAGGCCTTGAAGCTGGCGATCTACCAGTGTTTGTCTCCGTCCCTGACAGCACCGGAAACACAACGAAAACCTTTGCGAAGGATATTCCGGGATGTCTCGAGGCCGTCAAGGCTCTTCGTGGCACCCGAGAGAAGAAGGTTAAGTTTGAGGAGGCCGAACCGGATCTACCGACACGTTCGACCTCTGGTACTCGCCCCTCTCACTCGTGCACGACCAAGAAGCCCAAGCCAACCTACGGGGCGCCAGCCGACTCGGAGGAGGAGACAGACGAACAAGATGAGATCAACAGCGAGGAGGAAACCCCTCAGCCGAAACGAAAAGGTTTGTCTCCACCTTCTCATTTGATGTATAGCTCACTAAGACATTCCTGCTAGCATCCACCAAAAAGGCCCCAGCGACCGTTTCAGAGGGGCCAAGCACAGAGCTCCAGAAAGGTATGTGCCGTACCACCTATCAGCTACCATTTGCTAACACCACCTGTGTATAGCCTCCGCCAGGAGCACCTCAAAAGCGCCATCCAAGGTCGAAACGTTTGACGATCGCAACGCCTTGAGCTTCGCCACCCCGAAGAGGTCGGCCTCAAGCAAAGTCATCAGCGCTACCGACTTCGACAAGGGAGGCTTTCAAGTAGGCGGATTTGGGTCCCTCAAGCGAGGCTCTTCGGACACCAAAGCTGAAGAGGGACCTGCGGGCAAGAGGCTCAAGCAGACGGACCTGCAGACGGCCCGCCCATCCTCAACGTTGGGCCACCCTGCTGTTGTCCAAGAACCGAAGCTCGCAGGAGAACCTCCTCGAGCTCCTCAACAACCCCCACCCCCACAAGCATCCAGCGGCAGTGGACCATCGAACGCAACCCCACCACCGTCCCTCCAGCCACCCGTTCAATGGCAGGCCCAGGCCCCGTCCCCCTCTAATGCTCCCTACCCAGTGCAAGCTTCCTACCCAGCGCAATATCCCCCCGCAATGTATGGGATGCCGCCACCCCACCCTCACGCGCTGCCTCCCACCATGAATATTCCACCCGAGATGATCGCGATGCTCCAGTCGTTCATGGCGGGGCATCAGCTACCTCCACAACCCGGCGCATCGTCTGGATATCAACCCCCGGCGGGTGGTCCTGGGAGGTAGTAGAGCTGCGCCCCCCATTGTGAATGTTCCCTACATTTTCTGCTTTCTTGATACACGTTTCATGCACTTATGAGTCTCCCTCCTCCCTTTACACGTACCTCCCGCCTGTCTACGATTCACATTCGAAGAGTATTTACATTTGACTTTCTTGATCCCGCAAGGCGATATGTACCGCGTAATGTACAAATCTAAGCTGCTCATACCTGACGGAATGATGGGGCTGAGCTCAACCCAACCTCAGAGGCGGCGAGAGGTGCACCCTAGGGAGAGTGCTCGTTTCCCGAGGGGGGTCTTATGGGAGGGTTTCCCACGTACAAGGAACCCTCCCGATTAGGCTTCCTCACCCGTCACAAAGCCGTGCCTAAGGTGGTTTAGGGCTTTGGCCCAGAACCCTGCAACCGTTTAGTTCGACCCCCTCTCACTCAAGTTCAACGAAAAATAATCAAAGAAGTCGCAAAAAGACGCGAAGATGCGGTGCTACTAAGCATAGTCCTCGTTAGGCCTCTTAGACGTCCAATACTGAGGTCTTAGGTTACCGGTGGGTGGACTTTTTGACATTATGCCATTACTATTTTTCTTCTGATGCATCGACAGCTGAGCGCGGTCATTCTACGGCTCCCTCGGTCATACTCAGGTCATCGTTCTTGTGCTGGATCACTTATGTCGCAAATGACCTCATTACAGAAAGTTCCTATATTTTCACTGAACTTGAATCTACATTCATCTCAGCTATCCTCACCTCAAATGTTGTTCAGTCATCGGATGCGTAACAGCACTAAGCTGTCCGATCAGCCTCTTTTTTGACTCGTTGATGACAACCTCGACAAGTTCAAACTTCACGGCGTCCTATTTTACGATTCCCCAAACTATCGGTAGGGATACTCAGTTCGAGCGACACGCGGCTGCGAATTTGAAGAAGAGATGGAAGGAGCATCCCGAGCCATGTGCACAACAATTGACGTCTGTTGCAGCGCGTAAAATGGCGTGTATGCTATAGATATCAAGTATATTACGTGCCGGGACGAATATCAAGTTGCATGTGAGTAAACTACGTCGACTCACTTCCACTCCCATATGCAATGTCCGTGAAGTAATTGTATCATGGTGTATCAACCAGACATATCCTGTCAATATGATCGAGTTAAGCAACAATGTCAAACTGTCCAAGTGTCCGAGAGTCTGTTTGAACACACTCCTGCACTCTTGCCGTCATTTTCGGTACGTTTGTTGTTGTCCGACGTGGGGGTTTCGTCTGGAGGGCCTTTTATCCAGGCTATTGCACAGGAAACAGGGAACATCAAAGATATAAAGATGGGCGCAACGAGCAGGAATCCACCAATGCCTTGATAGCTGAGGTCTTCCCCACACCAGATAGCACTGAGGACACCTATGGGGAGAGGGTCAGATCGTAAGCCCAGAGAAACACATAGGATCTTCGCACCAAATGCGAGCAACATAGTTGCGACACCGATAGAAAACGGTGGGTAGGCGAGTGGAAGAAGAGTGAGGTAGACATGGAGACGATCGCGAAATAGAACCTAGACTGAAAATGTCAGCAAGTCGAGAGGGAAGGCTTAATATGACACACTTTTTGTGACCACTGTGGTTGCGCTTTACTCACAACAAGGACGCAGCCTGATGCAATGATAATGCCCCCAATCAGTAGCCCAAAGGAGGCGAGCAAGCAGCCATAGGGTCCCCGAAGAGTATAATCCATGAAGTTTGTCTTCGGGGGTTGAGTAGTGATGAATACAGATGAGGAGGCTAAGAGCAGGCTTCCCTGTGTATACGTGCATCAACGTAATAGTTTCCGTCCTAAAAATGGTCTACTTACCACGACAATCAAGTTATTCAAACGTTCACAAGTCGTCCGAATCCCCAAATCCCGTAAACTGCCGTCGCCCTCTTCCTCAAGTTTTATAGACGCCCAGATGGGCTCTAATCCTGCATGACCGAACGATGCAAGGCATATTACGTTGAACAGGGTGCGACGAAGAATTCCAAAAAGTGAGCCCGGTTCGCTGGCCTTCCAGTGCTCCGGCATAGGACATCGTTCCAGCACTTCCTGTTCTCGAATGTACTTTGACTTCCGAGTCGTTGGAAAGCCCGGGACTATGGTTGCTTCGGTCATAGCTGTAGCTGAACGTGGCGGGAGTGATCGCATGACGATGACGGTAGCTGGGTTGGCGAGCTTCAGACGTGAATAGTAGAGGACCTGGATGGGGGCTCAAAAGTCGAAAGCTCCCGCTACGTACAATTTAGAGGTCGGACGATTCTGCGGCTCCGTCTGTTTGCTTGCAAAGTCGGAACAAATAGAGATCGCCCTCGAGGTGGTTGGGTTGCTCTTGCTCCTGCTTGTCACCACCCCGATCGGGCTGGCGCTTATATCGGCGGAGCTCTAATCTTGAACACGGACCACCCATGCCAGTGGCTGCAAGGGAGGTTTTTCGGGCCCCTCTATAGTTGTTCTGTCGTGTTGGAGACAGAAAGGATATGGATTTCTACAATGCGCTGGAGTCAGTGTGAGAACCGCTTCAGTAGGCAAAGCCCTCGTTTCAAGCACGCGTTTGGTATGATCCAGGACATGGGAGCCGATTCAGCCCTTGACCCACTTCCTCGAGGTTCTAGCGCTTGTTAGAAGGTTACGCAGTTCCCTATATAGCTTTCATAGGCGCCATCGATCCTCTAGAAGACCAACACACTGTCGAGACAGGTATAACCCTGACATCGGGCTTGGAAGACCATGCTCCATTCTGAGGTACTGGCAGACGATCGCAACAGGGATGATCGAGCCTTCGCGGACATTCGGTTTCTGCCACCCGCTTGCAGTGGCTTGCCTCACTGTGCTAGGTATTCTATGGGACTTCTGCATTGTCCTGATCAGGTTTGTCAACACACCTTCGGCTATATTGGTTATGTAGGTGTCCTCTATAGGTGAGAATAAACCGTCCTGGGTATGACATGTGACATATCGAACACAGGCACGCAGAGAGGTGTCCAGATAAATTTATGTCACGTTTCAATTCGGAGACCTTGGTCGCCTAGCTTACGCAGTCAATGAGAAAATGAGTGCACCGGTAAGGATCATCGCGTTCGTTTCTCGAGTTATTGACCTAGCTTTCTACACAGATATCAGATCCCGAAGCTCCCGACCCACGTCACAGGGCTCGAGTTACAGACGTAGTGCCCCACGATCGGAGGGACTACGAACCACGGGAAAAGGAGGGAGTAAACTACGGACCTGAACGAAGAAACTCTCGAGAACGTAAGGGCCACAGCTTTGGCGGGCCAATAGCAGGCCTGGGGTCGAGGGCCTATGGACGTAATTCAGCAACGCAGAGTCATGGCATCGGTTGCTGGGGCTCTATGTGATCAAATAGGTCAGATAAGCCACTTTGAAGGGCAAAATGGAAGCCCTACACGACAAGCAACATGCAACCAGTAGGTTCGAGACCTCCAGCCGACATGTGCATGGACCGAGATTCTTGACGGGGGAGGTCCGGAACCGGCCGAAACATTCGGGATCTGCCGAGAGCACCAAACCGCAGCTCCAAATCGCGAAAAAAAGTTGGGGAAAACGATACAATACTTTTTGCCCGGCGATGGCTTTCTAGACAACAGCAACGGGCCATCTGTACAAAGCAAAAGACCGCTTTCGGTAGGCATGTTTCTGCTCGCATTTCGTTTGGACTACGGCCGTGAGGAAGCTAAATCTAGGTAGTCGGAGTCGGTCTTGAAAAGATTTTGGAATCTGGGGGTATCCAGGATCGAGGACAGCTAATCTCCCTTTCATTGGACGGAGATGGACGGAGATCTAGGACCCAATGCCAAAGAGAGGGGCGTAATAACCAAAGAAGGCATGCCTAGTGGGCGCTTAAACCCTGAATTTTCGTCGATCGAGTATACTACGGGCGCGGGAAAGGAAACCGCCACTTCGTGGTACCAGGATGTGGTATACGCCGATCATTTGAAGTTCGAGTTGATCACCGACCGCCCATCAAATAAAGTTCCGTAGCCAATTTATGAATACCGGAGCAGCGGGTTGCGGGCTGCAGGTGGACATACATATATTTTCCGCGAGGCAGTACGCCAGAGCGCTAGAGATTGGAAAGACGTTCGAAAGCGAACGTCATTGCCGGGCTCTCATTCTTGAACCCCTGCTGCTATCGAACACACGCACCCAGCACCGTCGGCCCAGGCAAGTTTGAGTCGGAAACCGGAAAGAATATATCCTTTTAGGCACACTGATTTCGGAAATGGGAAAGTACACTTCGGATCGAAGTTGGATAGACGACTCTAGAAACCGTTTTAGATCACCGAATGGGCACAGGAGTTCACGTTTAATTACCGACCACCACGTTCACGGCAACAAAAGTGGTGTAGAACTTGTGTGTAACTTTGTTGTGTATGCTTCCATGAGGGAGCAGTGGATGATGTCTCTAGCGCCACGAGAAAGTAGAGAACCTTGATGCTCTGTGGAGTCATAGAGTCAGGGCGGGGTTGCGACGAGCTAATTGATAGCACGAGCTACTAGCCAACAGGTATAGATTGCGCGGTTGGACAAACAAAGATTAGGTTCGAGTCTATCACAGAGGGATGTTCATACGTGAAAAGTTGGCCGTAGTCTGGACTCTGACGGCCTGGAGGTATAATGGGTCTGCAACCCTGACCATATAAGTCTTAAGGGTGTCGAGAGCTTGTCCGATTGCTGTATCGAGTCAGTTCAGGCGGCTTCACCAAATTCAGCATTCACAGAGACTGTAGACCTCCAAGAACAAATCGGTCCATTTTCCTCCAAAGCAATCAGAATTAGCCTCAAGGGGTTTAGTAACGTTGTAGTAGCAAAGAAGCACCCTCTGTATCGGTCTAGAGGGTTGAATATGAATCTTCACCGTCGAACTTGAATATGACGATTATTGAACAACCCAGGACCTGTACCAGCTAAGAGCTCGAGCCGTTGTTGATTTTCAATCCTTAGCATTGCTCCTTCATGACTTCTGTCGCGTGTTCAACAATGGAAATCATAGCATCTATGATGTGGCAAATACAAACTTTAGCGGGGAAGAAGCTGGTGTTCAAACGTTCACGGCCCATCGCTGTGCCCACTGGGCGGCGGTCGCAAGACTCCCTCCCTGAGCAGTAGCACCGACCCAAGAGCCTTCAGCGATGTTTAAGATACAATAGAAACAATGTTTCTCGCCTCGACTCATATTCATTCTCTTCATGAAGGACCCCTCGTCTGCACTCAAGTACTCATGACGACGGATGTTGGGAGAGGGGTGGTATTACATAATTAAACGCCGTTGTGAAGGAATGCCATCTTTTCACGTGAAAAGACCAATGCTAATATTCCGTACAGAATGTACACCTATCATTACAAACAACACGGCAGTTATACTACTATACATTTTCCAAAGACGAATAAAGAAAAGGGGAATTTTTGATCTGCTCACTCCTTCCTCGAATAATCCAACACGACCCTTCCAACTACGGACCCAGCTTTCATCCCCTCATAGACATCCTTCAATGCGTTCATCGGCTTGGAGACGAAGTGCACCTTCACCCCACCTCTGGCAGCAATATCAATCGCCTCCCTCGCATCCTGCCTGTTCCCAACATACGAGCCAATAACCTTGATGCTCTTGAACACCGTAAAGAAGATCGACGCATCCAACGTAGCTTCCCCTGGCAGACCCACAGCCATCAACGTACCCCCAGCTCGGAGGTAATCGATGGCCTGTTTGTAGCCCGATGAAGAGGCAGAGGTGACTACGGCGGAGTGAGCACCGAGACCGTCGGTTATGGATTTGACTTCTTCGACGATGTCTTTCGATTCCTTGAAGTCAATGAACTTCTCGGCGCCGAGGTTGAGGCAGAGGTCGCGTTTCTCTTTGCCAGTGTCGATGGCGATGACTCGGAGGCCCCTAACGCGGGCGTATTGAACAGCTGAGATGAAAAGGGTTGGCAAACTTAAACATGGGTATGTATGGGAGGTACCGGTAGATACTCACCGAGGTGCCCAAGACCACCTCCAGCACCTGGTAGAACGATCCAATCGCCTACTTCGGTTTCGCTGTACTTGATGGCGCGATATACTGTAACGCCCTGGAAGGAAACGGTTATGAGAGGCGGGTTCACAGAGAGTAAGCAATAGACTCACGGCACAAAGAATCGACGCAGCGGCATCACTCGGTAAAGCATCTGGAATGGGGGTAACATGGTTGACGAACGAG